>JAXQQM020082113.1:0-18321 GCA_034641835.2 Pinus albicaulis
AACGTTTTATGTTTTTGATATTTTTAAATTATTATTTTTTTTGTAAGTTTGGTAATACCTTTCATTTATTTCCTTTTTTTCACTTTCTTTTTTTACTCTATCTTCATCAACATGTCCACATACATCACCCCGATTGGGGAAGGGAATTGAACCTATGATGAGTGCTATAACAGCCCGTCTCATCACTGTTTCGCCAAGACCCGACAGACTTAAATTAGTAACCTTGGTGAATCTTCCTAGTCCCTAATATATCACCCTAGATCGGGAATAACAAATGCCTATAAATAATGGTTTTAAATGGCTACGACATAAACCACCATATCAAACACACTAAGCACCAAGTCACCGAGAATAGAGCATATTTGAATTTAGCGATAAAATATTTATTGTGTCTGAAAATTTAATTGTTAAAATTATTGTTTTTATTGAGAATTTTAATTCCACATTTTTAAATATATTGTGAAATTTGCTGAATAATGAAGATTTATCCACTGAGATTATCCTGGTCACACATTAATTCAAATTCATGCATAACACATAACCTCTTCTACAATTGATCAACAATTTGCGGAAATAGAAACAGTCGCATGCGCACATAAACACAATATGTAATGGGGAAAGCTTATAGCTGAAAACCCCCAACTATTTTGTATATTATAATAGAAGAGAACATGTAACAATCTCAGTACAATACTCCTCACAAGTACTCGGTACTATCTCCAAAAGTTACACACAAACTAGCTCTGTTTTGAACAAGTCACGGGTTCAAAACTCATCCACTAATTTCCTGCCTCTACTGCGCAATCCAAGTTGGTTCAATGAGAGATCCAAGTTCGAATCTCCTTGGCTTCAACTGCGCAATCCTCATGGGCAATCTCCTCCAATGCTTGTGCAAATCTCATGCACAACTGCTGTCGCAACTAATAGCAAACTCACCCTTTCATCTACCTCTTCCACTGGTCTCCAATGAACTGTCCATGCACTGTAGTGAAATGATGTGTTCTTGAGTTGAATAATGAGTTAATAATTAGTGAATTAAATAATATTTAATTCACTCCACTCATTACTAGTGTATTAGCTAGTTAAACTAAACACAACTAGTTCAACTAAGTTAAACCGAACACAACTCCACCAACTGTCTCATCAACTCCACCAAACTCCGCCACTTGAGTTCTAACTGAAGTCAACCATGCATGAGCTCACCAAACCCCTAGGAATAGTGTAATTCCTTCTTTCAAATGCATGGGCCACATCCGTAGCTCCAACTGAAGTGCTGTAAGAGAATAAACTGAAGTTTATAGTCCAAATATTATTAAGGGATAATAATATTTGACTGACCTATTTTTAGACAGGCAGTCTAAAAATAGACTTCGACCTGTATGTCTAAAAATAGAGGTCCATCTATTTTTACCAACTCGACCAATCATCCAAGAATAGCATACTGCAACTCCTAGACCATGCTCCATATATCTAAAAATAGACATAGTCTAAAAATAGACTTTGCGCCAAAAATAGCCTGCGGGCCCACTTAGTGAAGGCGACTTCATTTCACTAAGCTCCATCATATTGTTGCATTTTCAACACTCCCTCTCAACAAGATATGGATTATCTGCAACCCCTATCCTGCCTCTGTGGAATTCGAATTTGCTCCTGGTGAGCGCCTTCGTCAAGATGTCAGCATCCTGATCCTCCGTGGGAATATATGAAAGTAACATGATTCTCCGCTGCACACAATCTCTGATATGATGGTAACTGATGTCGATGTGTTTGGATCTATCATGAAATACTGGATTAGCCGAGAGTTTAATGCAACTCTGGTTATCACAATAAATCATTGTAGGCTCCAAATGCAACCCGAACAATCCAACGAGGATCTTCCTCATCCAAATAGCCTCGCATGCAGCCAAGCTTGCTGCCATGTACTCGGCCTCTGCTGAACTGAGTGCCACGGATCTCTGCTTCCTGCTGTACCAGGAAATTGCTGTCGACCCGATACTGA
This sequence comes from Pinus albicaulis, assembly GCA_034641835.2. NCBI lineage: Eukaryota > Viridiplantae > Streptophyta > Pinopsida > Pinales > Pinaceae > Pinus > Pinus albicaulis. The sequence goes on from JAXQQM020082113.1 coordinate 2,000, forward strand.
AAACTCCTCCAGATGTGCTCTTTCGGTCGGTTGGGCTCCCTACCCAATCTGCATCAGTGAAGCCGCTAAGCTTCGCTCCAACCTCCTGTCTGTACCACAGACCATATCCCGATGTGCCACTAAGATAACGCAATACATGCTTGCCTGCCTTCCAGAAGAGCTTGGTAGGCTTAACCATAGCTTGCGAAAGCTGGTTAACAGCATAGCATATATCGGGTCGTGTGTTGACCAGATACATAAGCGACCCCACCAACTGTCGATAGACAGTGGCATCCACTACCTCCGCTGAAGTAGCATCCTCCTTCCTCCAACCACCAGGAAGAGGAGTGTCAACAGGCTTGCAGCCTTGCATGTTGAACCTATCCAGAATCTCCCGGGCATACTTGCCCTGAGAAACAAACAGTCCTCCGCTGCGCTGCCAAATCTCCAATCCCAGGAAATAATGAAGGATGCCCAAGTCCTTCATCTCAAACTCTCGTGCAAGATCCTCCTTGCATGAAAGTATCAACTGCTCATCGCCAGTCAAAATCGGATCATCTACATACAGTACGATGATCAACAGCTTCCCCTCCACCACAATCTGGTACAGGTTTGGATCCGCCTCACTCTTGGAGAATCCAAGCCCGGTGAAGTAGCTGTCTATCCGAGTGTACCAAGCACGAGGTGCTTACTTCAGCCCGTACAGTGCTCTCTTGAGTCGGCAAACATGCGACTCACTGCTGAAGATCTCAAAACCTTCAGGCTGCTCTATGTACACCTCCTCCTCAATAACTCCATTGAGGAACACAGTCTTCACATCCATCTGATGAATGTGCCACCCCATCTGCGCTGAGAGAGCAAGGATCGTTCGTATGGAAGAGTACCTTGCGACAGGTGCAAAAGTCTCCTCATAGTCGATCCCCTTGATCTGTGAGAAGCCACGGGCGACAAATCTCGCCTTGTACTTCTCCACACTCCCGTCAGCCGCCTGCTTCACCTTGTAGATCCATCGCGAACCTACAACTGATTTCCCAACCAGTCTTGGGACAATCTCCCATGCACTGTTCCTGATGATCGAATCATATTCTTCGATCATGGCATCAACCCATGCGGGTTCCTCCACGGCTTCCTCAAAAGAGGATGGCTCCGTCACAACACATTGACTCACAAGAGCCATGTATCCAGTGTACCGATCCGGTGACTGTCTCTGTCTGCGCTGTGCTGTAGGTGGTCCTACAACCTTCTCTGCATCTTGAGCCAATCGCTCAGCTTCTGTAGTGCGCTTGCGCCCTCTAATGGTTGGCGCTGCATGAGTGGTCTCTTCCACTCCATGAACTTCCTCATGTGGCTGATCCACATCCTGAAGCTCATCCTTAGGAACTAATAGCTCCTCATACGCATGCAGTGGCTCCCTCTCAAGTAGACAACACACTGGCTTTCTCCTCCTGAAACTTGATATCCGTCTTTACTTGATCTTGCATTTATCATAAATACACTAGATCGTTTTGGGGTGTATCGGTCATACCTAAATAAGTAACCTCTGCGGTCGGATCCAGCTTCTTTCTGGCGTCCTTCGTCACATGCATGTAGACAGGTGAGCCAAAAATCCTCAGATGAGAGATGTCAGGCCTCTTGCCAGAAAATGCCTCCTCCGGTGTACTCATGCCAAGTATCTTGTGAGGACAACGGTTCTGCACATATACTGTTGTATTGCATGCCTCAGCCCACAAGTGAAGGGGTAGGCCCTGATCATGCAACATCGCCCGTGCAGCACCCACGATCGTTCTGTTCTTCCGCTCAGCCACCCCGTTCTGCTGTGGGTTATGGGGTGCGATGAGCTCTCTCAGAATCCCTTCTGCGCTGCAGAACTCCTTGAATTCAGCCGAGATGAATTCACCACCGTTATCACTCCTTAGAGCAATCACCTTCTTCCCCGACTCCTTCTCGACCAGTGCTTTAAACTCACAGAACTTCGCGAATGTATCGCTCTTCTTCTGCATGAAGAAGATCCAGCACTTTCGACAGAAATCATCAAGAAAGATCACATAATACCTGTGCTTTGCTGTTGAAGCAACTGAGAAAGGACCACACACGTCTGTGTGAACTCTCTCGAGGATCGTCGTGGCGCGACTATCCTTCTCGTGAAAGGTGGCTTTCACATACTTTCCTAAAGTACACCCCTTGCACTGATCTGACTGCGCAAGAGTGCCCTTAAGAAGCCCGAGTGAAAAATGCATTGGTATCTTCCATCAAAGCTCCATGGTGGTGGCCCAATCTCTGGCCTGGTTGCCCTCATCATCTCGCTCACCAAACTTCTCCCTTTCTTGCATGCCATTCTTTGCGCAGCCTATTCCTTACAGCGATAAAGGTTCTAGTGCCAGATCGAACCCTATCTTCCGAGTTTCACTCCAGTGGTCTTCTTTACCGCGGGAAAGCCTCCTTCGGCGAAGACCACATGGCACCCTTGTCTTCCAACATCGCCACAGAGATCAGATTCTTCTTTAATCCTGGAACATGCATCACTTCCTTCAATACGAAGGGTTTACCAGACTCCCTCTCAAAGGAAATGGTACCGATACCGGTCGCACTGTATCTACCATCATCGCCCATCTCGATGTGCACTCAAAGATCTTTTTCCTCCAGATCTGAAAACAGATCTCGATCTCCGGTCATGTGAAATGACGCACCACTGTCCAAGAACCATACTGATCCCATCACACTTGAAACCAAGCATGCGATCAGTGAAAAATCCAGTTCGAATTGAGAAGCCAATGCCTCTCCCGCTGCAGATCCAACAACCTTCTTATTTTTCTTCTTCTGCGGACAATTTGTGGCATAGTGTCTGTGCTGGTGACAGTGAAAACACTTCACCTTGGACATGTCTTGCTTCTTGCCTTTCGCACCAGACTGAGAAGCTTTCTTGCTCTTCCCCTTCTTTGCTTTGGCAGCCAAAGCGCAATTTTCTTCATCAAATGCCTTTGATGAAGATCCGTCCCTGGTAGTCCGCCTTATCTCCTCTTGCATGAGATCCGACCAAAGTCGCTCCCATCCCGGCAACTTCTCCCGACCATTGACAGAGTCCTGATAGGAATGCCAACTCTTCGGAAGACCAAGGAGAGCCAGGTCTACCATATCCTCTTCATCGACAGTCACCCCCACACTTCCCAGCTCATCTCTGCATTGAGTGAACTTCGTGAGGTATTTGGCGATACTGTCGCCTTTCTCCATCTTAATGTTTCTGAGCTTATCCTTGAGCGCCAGCTTCCTTTGGTCGCTCTTACTCTGGAATAGATCTGTCAACACTTTCCACATCAAATATGGAGAAGCTTTTCCATGCAGGCTGGATACAATGTGATCCTTCACGCCCTCCAACAGAATCCTTCGACATTTCGCCATCTTCTTTTGCCAAGCCTCAACTTCAGCAGGATCAGTGGGCTTTTGGACATCCATATCTACGAACTCCTTCAGTCCATTATCTTCTAATACTGTCTCCATCCTATCTTTCCATGCAACATAATTCAAATTGCCTTCAAGAGCATATTCGAGTCGCAAACCGTTGAAAGACATTTCAACTCCGGCACCAAGAAAACAAACTGCTGCAAAATTCGAATTCCAAACTCAAAAACTCAACTGCTTCTGGATCTGTGAGAACAAATTATTTCTAGCACAGAGATCGAATGTAAGGGCATTTACTAGATATATCACCTTTCAGAGAAAGGATGGATCCAGAGGCTACCTGGCCCGTTACAGACTCTGTCTACCGAAATAAAATTGTAATCACTGTAATAGATCCCGATGATCAATTCGCTCCGATACCATGTAGAAATTTGTTGAATAATGAAGATTTATCCACTGAGATTATCCTAGTCACACACTAATTTGAATTCATGCATAACACATAACCTCTTCTACAATTGATCATCAATATGCGGAAATAGAAACAGTCGCATGCGCACATAAACACAATATGTAATGGGGAAAGCTTATAGCTGAAAACCCCCAGCTATTTTTTATATTATAATAGAAGAGAACATGTAACAATCTCATTACAATACTCCTCACAAGTACTCAGTACTGTCTCCAAAAGTTACACACAAACTAGCTCAGTTTTGAACAAGTCACAGGTTCAAAACTCATCCACTAATTGCCTGCCTCTATTGCGCAATCCAAGTTGGTTCAATGAGAGATCCAAGTTCGAATCTCCTTGGCTTCAACTGCGCAATCCTCATGGGCAATCTCCTCCAATGCTTGTGCAAATCTCATGCACAACTGATGTCGCAACTAATAGCAAAACTCACCCTTTCATCTACCTCTTCCACTGGTCTTCACTGAACTGTCCATGCACTGTAGTAAACTAATGTGTTCTTGAGTTGAATAATGAGTTAATAATTAGTGAATTAAATAATATTTAATTCACTCAACTCATCACTAGTGTATTAGCTAGTTAAACTAAACACAACTAGTTCAACTAAGTTAAACTGAACACAACTCCACCAACTGTCTCATCAACTCCACCAAACTCTGCCACTGAAGTCCTAACTGAAGTCAACCATGCATGAGCTCACCAAACCCCAAGGAATAGCGTAATTCCTTCTGTCAGATGCATGAGCCACATCCGTAGCTCCAACTGAAGTGCTGTAAGAGAATAAATTGAAGTTTAGAGTCCAAATATTATTAAGGGCTAATAATATTTGACTGACCTATTTTTAGACAGGCAGTCTAAAAATAGACTTCGACCTGTATGTCTAAAAATATAGGTCCATATATTTTTACCAACTCGAACAATCATCCAAGAATAGCATACTGCAACTCCTAGACCATGCTCCATATGTCTAAAAATAGACATATTCTAAAAATAGACTTTGCGCCAAAAATAGCCTGCGGGCCCACTTAGTGAAGGAAACTTCATTTCACTAAGCTCCATCATCTTGTTGCTTTTAAATATATTTATCAATTAAATTTAATAATGACATTATTATTACAATGATAGTAGGGAGGATTTGATTGAACATAGATTTGTCTAGACTCTGTGCCTAAAGCTTGATTATGATATTCTATGGGGCTTTCTCAATGGAGCTAGCCAAGGACACCCATCACACCCATCAATTTGTGGTGTTGGAGTGGTATCTACTTCCATATAGCTCATTTCCTTTCTTGTAGATATTTCCTTGGGAGTGGATCCAACAACAAAGTAAAAATTGCAAATCTTCTGTTTCATTTCATTTCTTGTAGATATTCTCTTGGGAGTAGATTTAATAACAAGTAAATTTTACAAGGCTTTGATTTCTTCTCAAGATTTCCAAGATGAAAAATATTTCCATGCTCCAAGCTCTTGAGAATTCAAGTTGGTGATTTACTAGGGCACTAGAAAGGCTACTGTTCAAATTATTTCCTTAGATTCAATTCTTCACAAAATTCAAATATTAATTAGGTTTAATTCTTCTGAAAATTCCACAATTAACCTCTACTTTTGAGTAGATTTACTACAATCACATCTTGTGAGAATTAAACGAGGAGGTCGATGCCCTTTCCAAAGAAGCTCTTGAGCTTCCTTAGGATATATAGGAATACATGAATTCAATAGTGTCTTTGAAGTTTCACCTTGAAATCACTTCTTTCATCCTAGTCTTTTTCATTTCTCTTCTATTAGGATCATAATTGTAGATTTTTTTTATTTATAAGTTTTTCTATTTTTGACAAAAAGAAAAATATATGAAAGAAGAAAGTATGCTGGATGGAAAAAATTCACAAGGTTGAAAAAAGGAATGACTCTCTTAATGACCCCATAGTGGTATTGACAACAATGCTCTACATAATGAATATATAAGTTTTTTCTCTTGGAAAAAATGAGAGTACTAGTGAAGTTCTTTATAATCCAGTATGGGGATGTTGTCCATAACAACATAATGTTACATTAAAAAAAAAAAGACTTATATAAAAAATAAATAACTGCATGTAGATACACTAACTTCAAAACCTCAATGCATTAATACCAAGAGGAATTAAAATTATTAATGTGTGTGATTATTTTAGCAATTAATATGAACAAATTAATATATGGCTTAGAATTAAATGATTAATAAATCTCACATTAAGAAATTTGATCTATCTATAGATCCTAGTTTGAAATAGATGTAGGTTGGTGTCATTAAAATGAAAAGAAATTTTGTTATTAAATATATACTTAGTTTTAATTTTCAATTAGCTCAAAATTTAATACTAGTATGGTGATGTTGATTGATGACTCTATCATGAAAAGAAGAATGTGACATTTATGTTAATATTCCCTGTAACTAAATTAAGAAAAAAAAATCAAAACTCTTTATAAATATTTAAAAAATCATCACTTGCCCTTTCTCTTCAAGCATTGTGGAAAAAATGAAACAAGCTCTTGGATGTGGGTTGGAATAGAGAGTTATATATTTTGGGGAGGCCTCGAAATCATGGTAGGGTTTGAGCCATGATGAGAAACAGAGGAACATTCCACCTCTTTTTTGCTAGGGTATATGGCTCGCCAAGAACAAAACAACCTTCCGAGACTTGTCATTAGCTTTGTCCATTATTGCATTAGAAATTGCATCTATCTACTCCCTCTTTCCTTCTAAATTCACATCACAAGCCCCACAGGTTATTACTACTGAAGAAATAAATCCAACATTCTGTGGTCATATTTTGATAGGGCTTTAGACTCAAATGGGGTCTTCGGTGGTGGATTCATCCTTTATCTCATCAATCATCAATAAATCAAAAGTTGGTATAGGCAGAGGAATGAACAACTTTGCATAGCTACTATTTCTTGAAATTCCTCTATGTTGGGCCTTGGAAAAGGAATTCTTCTCTCCAAGTCTTTGGAGATTCTCTCAATGTTATCAATTGGTTTAATATTGTCTAGGGATGTCACTCCCACACTTTGTCTCTTTTACTTATAAAATATTTTGTTTAAAACAATTCTTTGATTTCATTTCATACTACCACATTTACAAGGAATGAAATGTTGATATGAACCTCCTTTCTAAGGAGAATGGTAAGCCATCGAATTATTAGATAAGACTATTAGACACACCCAACATCCTCCTTTTTATGAGCTATAATTCGTACAATTACAATTATATATATATATATTATAGACTATTTTTTTTTGTTTAACATTTACACATGTAACATTTATCTATACACATGTAACTTTTTACCATCTTACTAAAGTTGTGATTTTCAGTTGAAAAAAAAAACAAGCATATCATCACCCAGCCAAATCCAACATTATAGAGACTTGTCGCTTGCACTATTCTATAATGTTTGTTGTAGTCTATTATATTTTATAATTAAAATTAAACTTAAAAACACCGAATTTATATACTCTACCATAAATTATTTTTTTTTCACATTTTTAGATGCATATAAAGTTATTGTCCATAAGTTTTTTCAGCCTATATAAAACCCAAACGTTTTTCGTGAACCATTTTTACTCTTTGACATATTGTCGCATAAAATGTTTCCATATATTCCTTATCCCAATCTTACAACATTTGAGATCAAATGCTAATTAGTCGCATAACATTGCGTTTCATACCAAAACAGGATGATGGTCTTTAATAAAGCCACAAAGAGCCCAGATATTTTAATAACTTTAGGGATAACCTAAATATGGTAATTGCAAATGTTCAAAATAAAATAATATTTTCATAATAGATTTTCAAATATGATTTTTATAATTTTGATGATTAATATTATTTTGAATTTTTTTAATTAATTTATTAGAAATATTTTTCTTAATTTATTATTATTATTTTTTTTTTTAATGTGTAGTTTAATTAATAGATGAAATATTTTTTTTGTCAGAATTTCAAAATATAATTTTTAGTTAGATTGTGATTTTTTGTTGTTTAAAATGCAGTTTTAATTATTTAAATGGATTCAACACCATGAAAAACTCATAAGACACTATAACTTTGCATATTAAACAACTTAAACTTATAATTCTTAGAAATTTCTACAAAATTTTAGAAAAATTAACCAAAAACAAATACCTAAAAGAAAAGTCATTTAGTTTATTAATTAGACTAAGATTTATTTAATAACTTCACATTTATATAATTTTAAAAATGATATCACTTAAAAAAAATGAAATTATAAATCTCCTTTTTTTTACCATATTAACTTGTATTTAAAAAAAAAAACCTCAATTTATAATAAATAAAAAATGTTTTTAAAAAACAAATTGAATCCTACGAACCTAAATTACTATAAATAATAATAAAAATCTATAATATTTATAGTTTTTGTTTTCTCATATATATTACATTTATGATAATAATTATTGCAATTTTTTTTCTATATCAAAATTAAGATAAATCATGTTATAACTAGTACAAATCTATTTTAACTATGAATCTATCAAGTTTGGAGAGTGATCAAATTTTTTGAGATGAAAATCTCATTTAAAATGCAAATTTTGAAAAAGATTTACATTTCAAGAGATTTGATCTATCTAGACTTAGCAAATTCTGGTCGAGATAGATCTAGAGAGAGAGAAAGAACTCACAACATATGTAAGGTTTTATTATTTAAATTACATTTCTAAATCTTAGATTAGATTTTTTAATACATAAATGGATTTAATGCTTTGAAAAGCCTCTTCGACACTAATTGAAGTTATCATTAAATACATCTCAATTAGTTCCAGGTTTTCTCACCTCATATTCCTTTGGGTATTCCTAAGTTGGTCATGAAACTAGTGATCACAAACCTCTCTTTGTGAAAGGATTGATTTTAGTCATAATTTCTTTGTTGGGACATGAAAATTTAATTTTGTATAGGTTTATTTCAAGAAATGTATATACAAAGATTTATTTCTTAGTAAAAAGTGGATTGAAGTTATATATATATATATATATGGGAAAATATAAATCATTATATTATATTATATTATATTATATTATATTATATTGTATTGGAAGATGTGTAATTCTTTCCACTTTAAAAAATGGTTATAATAAAAAACAAAAAAAATATACATAGCTAGATTTAATAATCGCATTGTAAAACATCAATAATCAACCTAATATGAATAAGATGCAATAAAAATATTTCACTTTCACCCTATACAAAATAAAAAAACAAAATTAAATATAGATAGTTAGATTTAATTATAGCATTGTAAAACATCTATAGTCAACCTAATATGAATAAGATGCAATAAAAATGTTTCACTTTCAACCTATATAAAATATTTCTATATTTATGTAAAGTAACATAATAAAGTTAAAAATTCTTATATTTTCACTTGTGAATTGAAAAAGATGTATATATATATATATATATATATATATATATATATATATAAGAACACCTCTCAACTCCAAGTTGAGCAATGAAATCACACATCACCCTCGGAACCCATGAAATCACAATTTTACCATGGGATGTAGAATGTGCTTCTAGACACAATAACTATATTTTTCAATTAAAATTTAAATGGAATTATGTAATTATTATTAAAGTGATTAATTTATAAGATCTACATTCTTATTATACTTATACTAAATAGAAAAGTAAACTTATCTTTAAAAAACAAAATACCCAACTTTCCCTTTGGGGTGACGAACATGGAAGATCCCTAGGAAAGGGGTAATTATTACCCCCCCACGTGGTAGTGATGACATTGAAACATGTTGAGCAAGCAGAGCCTGAAGGCACGATGTATAACATTCTCGAGAGCATATGAGTTTTAATACTTGTGACAGTGGTAATGGTGAGTATTTCTAGGCTCTAAGGGATGGAAATTGGCCCTGCAGAAGGAGTTGTCTACACCGGATTTATGGGTGGCCTCTCTAGAGAGACTAGCATATACATTGGTTGGTGTGTGACCTCATTCGAGTTTCAACTGTGTGAGGATGGTGAAGTTTGGCCTTACCTACTTCTCAGGTGAAAATTTAGGACTCAGGATCAACTCATGCTTGGGATTTCAATATCTTAGTGAGATTCGTTTGTGGTGTAGGAGGATTCAAAGAGGAACTATGAAGGTTGCTAGTGCGAAGTAATAGAGGAGATACTGGGCTAGCTATTGACAATTTGTCACAGGTAACTCTGTTTTTCACTTGGTCCATAGCAATTTTTGTGAAAAATACTCTAGGGGCATGTTTTAAATGTTGGTTAAGACCATTTGAACTGGCACCATATTACAAGTGTGAGCGTTCTTGGCGTTTATTGTTATGAAACCATCTCACAAAATAGAAGAAAAGGTAGATCAATGCCTTAGAAATCAACCTCTTCGAGGAGGAAACCTCCTTTACATTACATAAATGAACAATTATTGGATGATACAAATGAAAAAGCTTCCTTTCTATATATAGGAGTCCTTGGGATCACAATATAATCATAGCCAACCTAACAATAATAATGTTAGGGCACAACAATAACAATAGTGGGATTTTATGGGGCACAATAATAACAATATGGGGACTATAGGGGTACAACAATAACAATAAGGGGGCTACACTAACAACAATAAGGAACTACACTAGTGATGTAAGGACCTAACATGCCCCTCTCCTTCAAAAAAGTGTTGTCCTAAATGCTTGAGTAGTTCTGGATGATTTTGTATAAAATTCTCATCCTCCCATGTGGAATCTTCGGTGGGTAAGTTCTTCCACTTCACGAGGTACTTTGAAATTGATCGATTTCGTAGCTTTCGAGTTCTTATTTCTGTGACTGCTTCAAGTTCCAATATGATTTTTCCTTCCTCATCAAGTTTTGGCAATATTGTTTGAACTGGAAATTTGTCACATATAACCTTCTTTAAGCATGAAACATGGAAAACTGGGTGCACTCGGGAAGAAGCAGGAAGCTCCAATTTGTATGCCATAGTACCAATCTTTTGCAACGCCTTGTGAGGACTATAATACTTTGGCGATAATTTATTATCTTTCTTAGCTTGCTTGACAAACATTTTTTTTATATGGTTGTAGCTGTAAAAATACCTAGACTCCTACATCAAAACTTCTCTCGCTATGATGTTGATCTACCTATTGTTTCATTCAATTTTGTACCAAATTTAGGTTATCCTTTAAGAGTTGGAGAACTTGTTTTTTATGCTTGATCCGTAACTTGGGAGGAGGCCCCCAAGATCTAAAAACTTGAAATGGATCTAACAAAATCTGCAAAACTAGAAAGCCAGAAAAAAAGAGAGAACACAAATGAAATAAAACCACAAAGAAACTTGTTTTATTAAAACAGAGAATAACTGTAGAAGCTACATTGTGGCAGACAATCTATCCTTTTACAAAGTGAGGCTTGTTATTTATAACCTTTTTTTGAGATAGAATACCATAGGTGGATACCATGGGCCAATACCATGGGTAGATACCACTTACAATACCATGGGTAAATCTCATGTGTGGATGAATACCATGGGTGGATACATACCATGGGTCACTTACAATACCATGGGCGAATAAATATCATGGGTGGATGAATACCATGGGTCGATGCCATTTACAATACCATGGGTAAATTCCATGGGTGGATGGATAACATGGGTAGATGAATACCATAGGTTGATGCCATTTTCCATTCGGATCATTCATTCCTCCCTCCTTAAGAAGCAATGTGTTGGGAAAAATACGAGAGGGGCGAATAAGTATTTAAAGCTGAACAATTTTTCTTTCTTTTCTCTTAAAACCATATGTTACAGTACTGCATCCAACATGTATGTCTAGATATCTTATTATGTCTTTATTAAGCATGAACAGAAGTAACAGAACAAACCATCAAACATGAACTACACATATGAACACCAGAATTTAAGGTGGAAACCCAATTTGGGAGAAAACCACCGCTGCTGCAATCTCAGTCTTCAATATTTTATTATAGAGAAAACTTCTTACAATATATGCTGGTGCAGACTTGTACCAGCATGCAGGCACCCACCTGCGGAAGGCTATAACCTTCTCTCGTTTACCAGCCTCTCCTGGAAGGGAGCTTCAACCCCCTGAATATAACACAAGTTTCTACTGGCAGATAATTTCTACTTCCAAACTGAAGGCTTCAACCCTCAGACTCACTGCAGACCACTGTACCCTAAACATCAGAAGTGATCCAAACTTCAGAGAATATATGCATTCATCATCGCGTGTATCCTTCTGTGTCTATTAATCTTCAGAAATTCCAACCGGATCCATATGTGTTCTTCAGCAGACATGCGCTAGCTCTTTATCGTTTCTTCTGTTGAATAATCTCAAGACTCATCACCTTTAGATCAAGATCTCGATGGGCGCATCATGGACTCAGAATCATCAATTAAGCACGTCGTCTGTCCATACAGATATTCCTTAGAGGAAATCCTTCTTCGTCAACCCTCACGCTCTCTCACCAATCGAATAATCATCTTTTTCCTTTATATAGTTCTCGCCTTTATTAAAACCATGAGTCAAAAACCATTTCAATCGCTAATGGTATTCCTTTGACAATATTTCCAATAGTTTGGCCCTCGGGGTTTTTATTTCTTTATTAATTTATTTATCAATTAATAAACAAATATTGCATAGTCATCATTACGTCACTGCGGGGGTTCTTGCGGTACAGATGAAAATTTTGGCTGGTGCCCCCGCACTTAATCTCCACCGTTGATTTCCGGTCAACGCTTGATTGCTTGTTCAACTGTGGGGGTACCCCTTCTGAATTTTTAAATCTTTACACTGCCCCCGTAATGTTATTTTAATTAAAAATTCAATGAACTTTTAATACGGGCTTTATATAAAAATCCAATGCTTTCGAATAGTTTAATATTAATAAAACTTTGACCCCTGGCCCACATATGCGCCCCTCCGTACCAAACTAAACTTCGCACAGGTCCATTTCCCGATCACCGTTAGATCGCGAGCCTCCAAGATCGACAGATATCGCTTGGGCAACTTGCACGAGCAATAATACGCGATGGCGCGTCGTACTTGTGTCATTCTTCGCGCATCTTGATTAAACTTCGGGCAAGTCTGACGCACGATTACCGTCTGATTGCCCCCTTTCAGATTGACAGCGCAAAAGAAATTTTGCTGGCCATCCTGGGTCGATTGTTAACGTGCGATTGACGATCGTTATTGTGCGCTTGGTGGTTTTGCAGGGACGCGTGTCAACACATGTATGGAATCACTCCCCATCCAGGAAATACCGCGTATCATTGAAAGGTGGTGCGAAGAAACCCACGGTTTCGCTCCACACCGTCGTCATTGTTCTTCTCGATCACGGTTCCGCCTTAGCACATGGTTCCGTCAGCCTTATTATTCAAACAATTTAAAGCTCCGCTTCAATGTTTCTTTATATATTTGGTTTATTCATACTCCAGGTTCTATTACACAGTCAACGCTGAGACTCGTAGACCTTTCATACTTATGCAGAGGCAGAGGCGAATAACTGTGAGCATTCAGGGGTTCAAAACCCAGTCACCGAGGTTCATATCATATATTCAATGAATATATATATATAACTCTACTGTCGATCGTATTGGTTCCTCGAACAACTTACAGAACCAGAGCACCATTAAACCCCTCCATTATGCAGATTCACTTCTTTGTGTGTAAGCTGACCTTTGCAGCTTCGATACAAATTTTGTTTATCCTGTAAGGATGCATACATATTCATCCCATATTCCATCTTCAATTATGCTATAACCTCTTTGTCCCTGTTTCCTTGACTGATACTGCAGCTCTGTAGCTCTAACTGTATATGCATTCTTTATGTTCTTCTCTGCTACATTTATATGACAATTCCTTTGCCATATCCTTTGCCATCAATGAAAATATTTCCAACACAATGGTCCCCATTGCGTGAAGTTCCCTCATGAGAAGCATTTTTTGAATATGAAGAGCCACTGAAGAGAAGGGTTTTGTGTAGTTAACCCATAACCGTGATGAACGAAGATCCGAGGATAGAGATACCCTGTAATGCTTGTGACCAACTGTGATATTGACAGTGTGCGGCCTAGCAAATGGACTTCGATGAAGTGTGGGTTTGTGGATGAAACAAAACCATGACAAACGAAGATCCGAGGATAGAGATACCCTGTAATGCTTGTGACCAACTGTGTGACTAACAGTGTGTGGCCTAGCAAATGGACTTCGATGAAAATGATTTTGTGCAGTTGACCCATAACTGTGATGTTGATTGTTGATGAAGTAGCAGGTGCCTACATAGCTTGGGGTGGGAGGGCACATCTCCAAATAACCCAAGCCGAATGCTGCTATGATGAAACTGATGAAGGTGAAGCAGGTGCCTACTAAAGCGGGGTGGGAGGGCACGTCTCCAAAGGGAACCCGCTCCGAATGCTGCTCCAGATTTAAAATGAGCATAACTCGGTCAATATAACTCAGAATATTTACTATAACCTATTTTTGGAAATGGAATGATCATTCTGCATCATCTCATGTATTTGAAACCACTCTATGGAGACTCTAGACTCTCAAATTTGCGCTGGAACTATCACGCCGTCACAAAATTTCTGAAAAAATAGTTGATTTTAAATCAATGATAACTCCCACATCCAGACTCCGATTCGACCGATTTTTTTTTGAACTTGGGTGATTTTTCAAGAGGAGCTCAGATCTATCTCCATTTCTTTGAAATTTTGTATTAAAAACTGCGAAAAATGACAGGAGAGCCGCCGTCCATGAATTGTCGTCAGAAAAATTGCTTCAACATTGCTGATTTTGAATTAGCGATATCTCCCTCATCCGAACTCCAATTTGGCCGATTTTTTTTTTTGAATTTGAGTATTTTTTCGCAAGGAATCCAGATCTGGTCTTTGTTTTTGCAAATTTTTTACCAAAATTTTCAGATCTGATCTGAAAACTCGCCGCCCAAAAACATTCATGGATTTTGCTGAAGATTGCTGCAAAACATTGAAACTGAAATATGTTTCAAACCCTCATTCCCATGGAGGCGTAACCTGAATCTGATACCACTGATCCAGATCTTGGGGGGGAGGCCCCCAAGATCTAAAAGTTGAAATGGATCTGACAAGATCTGCAAAATTAGAATGCCAGAAAAAAAGAGAGAACACAAAGAAAATAAAACCACAAAGAAACTTGTTTTATTAAAACAAAGAATAAATGTAGAAGCTACATTGTGGTGGAAAAATCTATCTTTTTATGAAGTGAGGCTTGTTATTTATAGCCTTTTTTTGAGTTACAATACCATCGGTAGATACCATAGGTGGATACCATGGGTCGATACCACTTACAAATATAACAGGTAAATCTCATGTGTGGATGAATACCATGTGTGGATACATACCATGGGTCACTTACAATACCATGGGCGAATAAATATCATGGGTGGATTTAGCCCATGGGTGATACCATTCACAATAGTGATACCATTTACAATACCATGGGTAAATTCCATGTGTGGATGGATAACATGGGTAGATGAATACCATGGTTTGATGCCATTTTCCATTCGGATCAATGCTCGATGTGATCTTCCACTACTTGAACCTTAGAATTTTCTCTTAAAGATGATGTGATGGACAATGGATGATATCCATAAAGTGCCATAAGTGGGGTCATTTTTGCTACGGTATGGAAGGAAGTGTTATACCACCATTCAACCAGAGGTAACCACTTGACCCATTGTGTTTGTTTATCAGATAGAAAACAACAAATATATCCTTCGAAAAATTTGTTCACTATCTTAGTTTTCTCATCGGATTAAGGATGATAAGATGATCTATGAGATAGTTGAGTACCCAAATAAGAAAATAATTTCGTCAAAACATTTCCAGTGAAAATGGGATCTATTTCGCTTACAATAATATTTGTGTTTCCATGTAGCTTTTGAATCGTTTCCATAAATGCAGTAGCAACTGTACTTTCTTTAAATGGATGAGATAATGCACAAAAGTGTGCATACTTGGTAAATCTATCAACTACCACCATGATGACACTCTTTCCTTCGGACTTAGGTAAACCTATGATAAAATCCATTGAAACCTCCTCCTAACATTGAATTTGAATGGATAGAGGCTATAGTAGACTCAAGGTCTTAATTGTCTCAACTTTATTTTTCTGGAAAACCAAACATTTCGCCACAAAATTTTGAATATTAGAAGGCCATCCCAAAAAAAATCTTTCTTCAGCCTGTGGTAATTTTTAAAAATCCCGAGTGTGCTCCTAAGGGAGAGGTGTTCAATTCCAAAAGAATATTTTGTTTTAGTTTGGAATTATTACATAGATATAAGAGACCTTTGTACCATAAGGAATCATTTTTCCAACTAAACGTATCAGATTTATTGTGATCTTGCTGCAACTTTTGAATGAGTGTCCACAGTTCTTCGAATGAGCACTTCCTGG
>JAXQQM020079504.1:0-16404 GCA_034641835.2 Pinus albicaulis
CTGTTGTAGCCAGCAACAACCCCCCTTTTTATTTAATATTAGTAATAATACTAAATAAATGGGGACCCTAAGTTAAAAAATCCAAAAAATCAATCAGTATTTATTTCCCTTTTCAAATAAAATTTTCTATCATAACTTAGGGAAATTCCTTAGAAAATCCTTAAGAAACACTTAAGTTTATGATAGATTACAATAAAATCTTTCTTTGAGCGAAATAGCGCATCCATTGCAAATAGTAGATATCTTTTGTAAAACTGAATCTTTTAAATTGCGACTTTGCGATATTGCGATAACGCGATCCCAAAAAGCCTTTACATTAAAATATTGGTCGCAAATCGCATATCGTAGAAAAGATGTTAAACTAATATTTTTTATATGTTATATTTGCGATTTGCGATTCTGCGATATTGCGATATTATGAGGATGCGATTTATAAATATTGCAATATGCGATAAGTATGTTTTGCGATGACTGTGATCTGCGATATTGTGATATTGCGATATTGCATAGCAAATCGCAGATCCCAATATCGCAGATTCTTAAAAGTTCGTTGTCCAATGAAAATATTTTCATAAATCAATATCCGTTATGCGCTTTAAATGATTGAATTAATGAATGGATTGTCAATTATCAATAAAAAGGATTTTGTTTTGATTGAAAGGTTGTTTCCGTTAGAATAATATATTTCATCCGCCTTTTGCATTTAAAACTATCTCATCACCTTTCTCATGTCATTACTCTCACTTAACTCGTAAAACCATAGGCGCGAAGGAGCAAAATACTATACGAAGCATTCACAGAGTATTATGGGAAAGAAAGAGAAGACTCCAAGTTCTGAAAACAAAGAAATGGCTTCACTGTATGCGGATACTACTTGCAATAAGGATGCCGGTATAACCACCTAGGAAGGAATGTATAATTTGCTCGAAGAATAAAATCCCAGGGTGATGCAAGTTACGGCTACTGCAGGATCAAGTAATTCATCTGAAGCAACCCTTAAAGACCTGGCTTGTTCATTTCTGCATCGGCTAGCATCAAGACCAAGAATTCTTCCGTATACAGACATGGTAAAATGGGTGCTGGACAACACCGATATTTCAGACAGGAAATTTAGAACTCCAGATCAAGAGCTCATCGGGTCGTTCACTACGGAAAATTTGAGGCTAATGTATCATTTGCCAGAACCTCAAGCGAATTATAATAAACAATTTATGGAGAATTTTTCCAAAGAACATGCAAATTTGGCAGAATGCACAAAGGAATGGACCAAAAGAGATGAACCATTGAAGAAAAACAAACACGGTATGTACAGTACTGGTTCACTCACCTCTCCATATTGTTTTGCTGCTGCTATGTTATGGGAGCTTTTAGGCGCTTCAAAATATAAATATAGTCTTACGGAATAGCTTCATTGGTCGTCTTCGCATTAATGCTATTGTGGTGGCTTAAAAATATTGTATGGTTATTGCTGCTATTTTCAATTGCGGTCTAAGCTAAATTGTTTCTATAGGGTTGTCCTCCTTTATCTATCTGTATATGTTATGGGCGCTATATTGCTTTGTTTCTGAAATTCCCCTTTGATAGGTTTAGCAATGGGCGATTCGAATCTTTGCTATTCATAGCTTGTATCTGAGAGCGTAGGAATCCAAGTTTGTTCCTCATTTTTACAAGATTTGCCACGGCATAATGTTTCCTCTACACAAAACATTGTATAATAAAGATGCTCCAAGGATTTCCTCGGAAGCACAAGTCGACATTCTCCCTGTCGCACGATGGTTTGGGGAAGAATGGTTTACCTATGTAAGGGTTTTTGGAAGCTCTTCTTCTCCTCATGTTTTACCCTTATATGTTTCTGATAAAATTTTAGCTCGGGAAATTGCATACCAAACCTGTGGTCAAGGAGGTTTGACAAAGGATTTGAAAGATAAGAAGAAATCCGTTTGGCCACAATTTCCCGTCGCTTGTGGAACATTTTCATTATTTGATATTGGACATGCATTCAAGGAAGTAAGCAATATTACATGCTTACAATTGTTTAAATTTGCAAAACGGTTATTCGACCCTAATGAAGTTGCTAAAAATTTCACCACTTTAATCAAAGTAAGGATATTTTCCGGAGAAGAGGACCCTTTCAATGATATATTCCTAGGAAAATCCACACTGAAATAAATTGTACATTCAGCACAGAGATGCAGTTATCTCTAGAACAATTTCAAGAATTTAAATTTTACAGAGAAACAAGACTGACCACTATCCCTTTGGAAAATTTACGCTTGGAACCCGTAAGGGAACCAACTCCTAGTGTCAGTCTCAACGGCAGTTCAAGTACAGATAAGTCCAAGTCAAAATATAAAAGAGAGATTTCTGAACGTTCTAATAAGTCTAATGAAGAGCAAGATAAAATTGAATAATTGGTGAAAGATACTGCTCAATCGAAAGAACTTTCACAACAGCAAATTTTGACTTCTCAGCAGACAAATCCTCCTCCTACCAATATGCAATAACGATCGGTCTGGGATCGAATTAGACAAAGAATGGAAAGCTTTATTAAGAAATATTTAATGTTGATGTGATTACATGGCAGACCACCAGCCTGCTTCAACAAAAGTTTAAGCACATGATTAATGATGATAACGACAAATACGAGCTGATACATGTCATCATGCAGGTATGAAGTATGGGGACGTTCCTCCTCGAATGTGTTCTACTGTTAAAGTATAAAGCGATAGTGAAGAAAGCAAGAAAAAAGGGTAGAAGGGTAGGGGTATAAAGCAGAACAGTTAGATGTTTTGTGGAAGGATCCTACTACAGAGCCTACTGATAATCTTGCTAAGTTATCTCAGATTACGGGGGCTTATGCTTCCGCAACTATTGACAAAGCATTTGAGATACAACTCTTATTAAATGAAAAAGAAGAACAGATACAAGTTCTGCAACAGCAATTGCAACATATACAGGCCAATAATGAAGCACAGATGAAACTTGAAAAGTTACAACAAAAACTTCAAGAAATGAAAATTGGATATAAAAAAAGTTTAGCTGATAAAGAGAAACAAATACAGATTATCCAAGAACAACACAAAGATGATCCTAAGCTTCGAGAGTTTATTTCAGAAACTGTTTCTTTAAACAATCAACTACTGCAACAAGAAGAAGTCTTATGCCAAAAAATCTTGCAATGGAACACTTTTTGTCAAGAAAGTGATAAGATCACTAATCATGTCGTAGATTTACGAAATGATTATGATTTATTTAATGAAAAAGTTACTGATTATTTGGTATGGAAAAAGACAGAGGAAGGAAGAAAAGCTGGTGCACAAATTATTAATGAAAACCATAAAGAAATACTTTTCAATGATTGGGATGCACAAATCATAGGGACAGAGAAAGCATCAGAAGAGTCGGCTACAACAGCAAGCAGTCTTACTAATTTTGTAAATGAGAATTTGCACAAAAAAAATTTGATTTCAGAAACTGTTCTGGGATATCTTCCACAGGCGCATCAATTGCAAACAAAATGGACACAAAAGGCGGAAGAAAAATCAAAATCAATCCAAGGATTGACAAGATTAAACTGGGATTCTTACTGGACATATTTAGTGAAACCACACAGTCAACGCAGTGTGCTTAATTGCATCATTAGTTCTGCTGAGAAGATTGCGCCTACACTTGCCGATTCTGTCTTTTCAGGATAGTTGAAATCTGAAGTCGGCCAACCACCTCTTCTCAAAACAATGCTGGATGCTTGCAAGTTTAAAGATCAAGTTCATAAGTAGTTACTTAATAGTCTTTATTTTTAGATTTAATTTTAGTTTTACTTTATTTTTGCCTAGGAAAAGGACGGTCATTTAAACCGAATCCTTAATTTTTGTAATAAACTATTTTTAGATTTAGCTAGTAGTATTTAAACCCTTCTCATGCATTTAGAGATGGGTCCTGAGTTGTAATATTTTTGGACTTGGAGATTACATTTCTGTACTCCACTGCCTCTTATATTTTATAAAGGATGACATCTGGTGATTTTATGCGGAATTATCTTTAAAGTGTTGCATTTCTGTACCTTGGATTTGATTTTGCATCAGAATTACTGGATTAGAGTATCAGATTTCATTTGAAATCTTTCAAGATGGATAAGGTATTTTTATCTATTCACTGTTGATTTCTTTTATCAGATGATATTCGCTTTAAAATTTGCTATCATTTATATATATATTTATTTTCATAACGTTTCTTTATATATCATTTTTGAATATAATTGAAATATTATCTTTCATAAGTGTATGTAGATGATATACAATGATGAATACAATATGCTAATATAACTCTGTTTAATTTCTTAAACAGAGTTATCTTTATTTGTTACTGCACATTTCAATTAAACTTTAATACATTTTTATGGTTATTGTTAAATTGGAATAATTTTAAGTTGTATTCACATATGATACCCGGGTTAGGATTAGAATTTCTTTATCAGTATTTAGTTTAAATTAGACAGTTTTATTTCAGTTATTTAGTCTCATTTTCACTCATCCAAATCAACCCATCACCAACCCATTAGTTATAAGGAAATTGGTCCTTTCAATCCAGTCGGAGCCACCATACCAAACGGATAAGGAGCTGTCCTAAGGTCCCGACCGGGTGGTTTTCCCCAATGTTTGAAGCAGAGATCTTCTAGGTTTCAACATTTTTGGCGCTAGAAGGAGGGCCTGAGCTATGAATGGCAAGTGAATCTTTATCCACAAGCCATTCTGAGAGCAAAACACCCTCATTAACTTCTTCAATTTCTTCTGAAATTCAAAATTCTAGAGAAGAATATTCAGACACCCACTACCAAAATCTCAAAACAATCAGACAACCAAAATCCTGAGTCTCCTGAAGTACAAGATTTAATTCATAAATTGAAAGGATTCTCATTATCTCTAGAAGAGTCTGAAATATCTGAAGGTAGTGTAAGCTCAAAATTTGTTCCTTCAAAACCTCTTACTAGGTTTCAAAGTGAAAAACTTAGTGACTATAAAAAAAATTCTCTTTACTAATGAAGTCAAAACAAAACTCGTCGGAATGGAAAATGATATAAGTTCTTCTGAAATGTTCAATCTGTTTCCCAAACTCGCTCAGCAAAGTACGAGTTGTTCCACATCATCTATGATACTTTCATCACACGCTCGTCATCTCAATCTGTATCATCTATTCCAATTTATTCCCAACATCACGGTCTCCTGCTACTCCTCCATGATTATTTACAATAATAATGGCTAGACCATGAGCTACTCCAGGTGTCAACATGCTGCCTTTACGCAGTTTACTTCGACAATCCTAGAAAATAGCCCCGAGATTCGGTCCGAAACATTGGTGAAGACTTGTCAATAACTTTGTGCGCGTAAATTTGAATGGAGTCGTAGAAGAAGATGTTGTAGTCAGACTATTCCCTTATACTCTTCAAGGGGCAGCGGGATCCTGGTACTTTTCATTACCTTCAGGATCCATAATAAGTTGGGCCATTTTTGCAGATCATTTTTTAACCAAATTTGGAGATGACAGATCAATAGCTACTTTAATCAACGATATCTCAAATTTCAAGACAAAACCTAAGGAGCCCATTAAAGATTTCAACGCTAGATTCAACAAACTCTTGAACAAAATCCACACAGATTCAAGGCCTAGTGAACAAGTTAGAAGTGAATGGTACATAATTGCTTTGCCCTCAAACATAGCAATTTTTGTAGATAGAGCTGCAAAACCTACGCTAGCCGAGAATATGAAAGAGGCTATTGCAATAGAAAAACGAATTATTTCTCTAGAAAAGAAAAATGCTATTGAGGAAAGGAAATCCAAGAAGGTTAGCTTCAAAGATGATTCGAGGAAAAAAGCCAAAGACCCATACGATATGGAAGGTTTACATAAAGTTCTTAAAACCATGTCAAATGAAATGGTTGAAATAAAAAAACAAGTAGCTGAAACTTCTACCAAAAAACCATTCCGAAATTTCAAAAGAAATCAAGTTGAATCTAAACCTCCCAATTCAATCTCTAATGCAGAATCAAAAGAGGAAGAAGAAGAAGATACTCCTCTAGTGTCAGAGGAGGAAGATGAGAATGAAGAAATAGCTGAATTACATGGAATGTTGGATTTTATTCTCTCTAATTCTGATAGTGAGGTAGAACAAGAATCTATGCCTGTAAGTACTAGGAGTAAATCTACATCGGAGCCTGTACAAACAGTTCCTAAAAAGAAAATTACAACTCCAAGTACCAAACCAATTCACATAGCTTCTACTGAACTACCTCAAAATCTGACATCTTCTTCTAGTCACTCCTACATATCGACAACAAAACTTTAGGCGGTATGGGATCTATGGGAGTATAACATTGTTGAAGACATGAAAAAATTAAAGCAACATTTCATACCATGTACATAAACCAAACTAAACACAGCCGAAGTTCTTATTAAAGAATTAAATACTGGTATCCTTTCGAAGGTATGGTTTCAAAAACTAAAGGCAGCCAAGCCCAGGACAAAGTAGATACTGCGATACGTGCTCGTGGGAGAAAAGATCAAGTTCTGGACTCTTTTGCTAACATGACTTATGAAATGTACAATAAAAATCTGCATAATTGTTTAATCGATTCTGGAGCATCCTCTAATATAATGCCTGCTTTTGTTTGTGCCAAATTGAATATTGAACCATAGAAATCGGCAGTTCATATTGTTCAATTGGATTGCTCTAAAGTTCAAGTTGTAGGAAAAATCAATTCAGTTACTATCAGACTAGCTTCCGATCCTAGGATTGTCCAAAGACTTGATATTTTAATTGCAGACATCCCTGAATTCTATGGATTAGTCTTAAACAGAGACTGGTCTGCAAAACTTAATGGTTATATCGCAACTGATTATTCACATATGTGGCTTCCCTACAAAGGGAAACCAAATCAAATCAAAGTTTAACGAGAAAAACATATGATGCACACTGTCACTAAATTTAAACAATCTAATGAGCTTGTGGCATTCAACAACAATATTCTTGGAGGTTATTCTACTGAGTCATTTCTTGGAAACTTCAAAGCACCACAATCACCCTTTTCTGTAAATACTTTTGTTTCTCAAATAGAAAATTTTTCACAATCTGATTCTTCCAGAATTGTAAATATTTCTGATGTAATTGTAGATAAGCCAATAGATAAATCTTTATTTTGGTCATTATATTTTGATGGATCAAAATCTAGTGATGGAGCTGGAGCAAGATGCATCTTAATTGATCCAGATGGAGAGAAAACCATGCTATCATGTAGGTTAGAATTTGAGTGTACAAACAATACTGCAGAATATGAAGCCTTGATTCAAGGACTTTATAAAGCTATAGGGTTAAATGTTAAATACTTGAAAGTCTATGGTGATTCCGAAATTGTCATAAAACAAGTTAGAAATACCATCCATTGCCTTTCAGGACACCTCAAACACTATCAAACCCTAGTGCAAGATCTTACCACTCATTTTTTAGCATTTAATATTTCTTCTATTCCTAGGAATCAAAATACATCAGTTGATTTGTTAGCTAATGTTGCATCCAAACTCCTTCCTGCTGAAGCTTGCAGTCCTGATAGATTTTCAGTAGAATTTATTTTTTGCCCATCTGTTCCAGATAATATCACAAATTGGAGAGTATTTTACCATGATCAAGATATTTTAAATTTCATGACTTCAGAGAAATCATATGATGAACAAATTATTGATGAGGATGATCATGATTTGAAAATTGCCTCAAAAGGTAATGAAAATTCCATTTCGAAATATGTTGTTAAATTGGAGGACTTATACGATATTAAAGACAGATTCAAGAAAGTCACTAATGCTAAACTTCAAAGTTCCATTTTGAAGTTTGAATTAGTAAATCTTGGTTCGGACTCTAATCCTCAAAATGTTAATTTAGGACTCAATTTAACTCCAGAGGAAAGGAATGCTTTCATTAAACTTCTGAACAAATATAAAAATGTTTTTACTTGGAATTATGATGATTTAAAAACGTATGATACTTCTGTTATTCAACACACAATTCCATTGCTTCCTGATATTAAACCTGTTCAACAGAAGTTAAGCAAGATTCATCCAAATCTCGAAAGTCAGATCAAATCAGAACTTAATAAACTTTTAAAAGCCAAAATAATTTTTCCTATAAAGCATTTCAATTGGGTTTCCAATATGGTACCTGTAAGGAAGAAAAATGGTGATATAAGAATATGTATTGATTTTAGAAATTTAAACAATGCATGTTTAAAAGACAATTTCCCATTGCCAACCATGGAACAGATACTTCAAAAGGTAGCTGGTTCTGAACTCATGTCCTTTCTTGATGGATTTTCAGGCTATAATCAAGTTTTAGTTCATCCAGATGACAGATTGAAAACAACTTTCAGAACAAAATGGAGAACTTATGCTTATCAGAAAATGCCTTTTGGTCTAATAAATGCAGGAGCAACTTTCCAAAGAGCCATGGACATAACATTTAAAGGTCTGATCAATAAATCAGTTGTTGTTTATCTTGATGACATAATAGTATTTTCAAAAAAGAGAGCCAATCATCTACATGATCTAAAGCAAATATTTGAAAGATGTAGAAGGTTTGGTATTTCCTTAAATCCAAAGAAATCTTTCTTTGCTTTGGATGAAAGAAAACTCTTAGGATTTGTTGTGTCAAAAGATGGTATATATATTGATCCAGATAGAGTGAAAGAAATTTCTGATATTTCTTTACCTCATAACAAAAAATCCATGCAATCATTTCTTGGGCAAATCAATTTTGTAAAAATATTCATTCCTGATTTTTCTGAAATTGTTTTACCTATGCAAAATATGATCAAGAAGAATTCAGTATTCAAATGGGGGCATAAAGAGAAAGAAGCCTTTGGGGCAATCAAACAAGCAATCATTAATGCACCAACATTGAATACCCCTGATTTTTCTAAAGATTTTATTTTGTATACTTTGGGCACCGAAACATCCTATGCTGTTGTTTTAACGCAACTCAATAATCAGAAAATTGAAGCACCAATTTCTTTCTTTAGCTCAAATGCAAAGGTGAGTTAGTTGTTGATGCAACAAGCGCTATGTTCTAAATCAATCAAAAACATTGGACATTTTATCTTGGCATACTATGCAAAAATCATTGTCCCATTCTCTGCAGTGAGGCAATTATTAATTCAGAGAGAAGTATGAGAAAAGAGAGCTAACTGGGTAACAACTTTGCAAGAATATGATGTTGTTATTAAACCAGCCAAGATTGTTAGAGGACAAGGTTTTTGCAGATTATTGGCAGGAGCCCATAACATACCAGAGCATCAAGATTCAAATCAAGATATTCAAGTAAGTCAGATAAGTGTTACAGATGCTGATTCTCAGTATGCTGATCTCATCTATTACTTGAAAAATGGGTATGCTCCTTCTAATCTCAGCTATAAGAGTAAACGCGCTTTAAGGTTAAAAGCTATTAAATATGAGATCATTGATAATGTGTTATTCAGAAAAAATTATGATTCAATCTTATTAAGATGTCTTGAAAAGACTGAAGTTGAAAAGTTTTTGCAGGAATTGCATGATGGACTAGCAGGAGGTCATTTTGGAGGTGATACCACAGCTAACAAAATAATTCGTGCTGGTTATTATTATTTTAAACTGTCGCCAATTATGTGAAAAGTGCAAAGTTTATGTTGCTAGTGAAGAAACAAAAAAACAACACTGGCACAACTAAATGATAATGCAACATCAACCATTTGAGCAATGGGGGCGACATTATTAGTAGAATGGTACCTCATTATTCCATTATTTAATACGTACTTGTATTTGATTATTTTACAAAGTGGGTAAAGCAATCATACAAAGGTGGCAATTAAGTACAATTAGTTTATGAATCAATTCATCATAACGGTTTGGTGTGCCTACTTGTCTGGTCTTCGATAATGCATATTATTTTTATGGTAATAGTATAATGGAATTTGCAATTAAAATAGGTTTTAAATTGAAATATTCAACAAATTATTATCCACAAGGTAATGGTTTAGCTGAATCCACTAACAAAAATCTCATCAAAATCATTAAAAGGACCATTCATCAAAAGAAAAAGAATTGGCACAAGTCTTTAATCTTTACATTATGCGTTGATTTTATTACTCTTAAAGCTTCTATAGGAACTTCACCTTTCAATTTATTTTATGGAAAAGAAGCTGTGATACCATCAAATCTAGCTCTTCCATCATTAGCCCTAGTGCAATTTATTGAAGAAAATCCTTCTTCATCCATTCAAATGAGATATGATCAAATCCTTAAATTAGAAGAAGATAGAGATAACGCAAAAATTATTCATGAAAAACATCAACAGCTTGTAAAATCTTCTTTTGATGCAAGTTCTACCGGCTCAAAGATTTTGTCAATTGGTGATCTTGTTCTGAAATGGGATAAAGCACATGAAGAAAAAGGTAAGCATACCAAGTTTCAGAAAATGTGGCTTGGACCATTTCAGATTGCTGAAAAGATAGGCTCAAATACATTCATACTCGAAGATTTAACGGGAAAGAGAGAATCTCTTCCTGTAAATGGGCTTGTCTTAAAAAAATTCTTTTCATAAGGAGGTAACCCCTTCTTAATTGTACATATTCCTTTCTGCAAAAAATTTTAATTGTTTTTGCAAATAAAGGTTGTTAATAAGTCTTTAATTGACTGTTTACTATTAAGGAAATTTCTTAGGAAAAATATTATAAATATTTATTTTGTGTAAATGAGAATTTTTAAAGAGATGATCACAGTTTTTGGATAGTTTAAAATAAGATGTTAAACTTTGAAAGATTATTCCAATCATTTACATGATCTTTTGAAAACTTGAGGAGAATGTAAATCATTATAAGTTTATTAAGCAGAGAAAGGTTATCTATAAAAGTAAAGATTTTTCAAAGTCTTGGTACTCAAGAAACTCTAAAAATTGTCATCCATCGATTCTTAAGGATAAAACTATTTCACCCCATCCATTTAAGTTGTGATTTTTTAGAATGTAATTCTAAGAAATTATATGAAAATTTAAGAGATAAGAGGTCTCATTATGAGCCGACTTACCATGTTCATGAGAAGTAATGAAACTGACATTACCAATACTGCATATCAAAACAGGGTAATGGCTTATAAATATAAGACAAGGGGTCTCATCACGAGCTAGCTTGTTCAGTTTAATTACAACTAGTGAATGGCATTGTTATTAACTGGCTACCAAACCAGAACAATGGCTCTTAAAAATAAAAAATAAGTAAAAGAGAAAAACATGAGATAATATGTCTTATGAATTTATCTTTTAAAAAGTCAGAATTTTAGTTGGATGGGACAATGAATGGTTAATGGTTTAAAGGTAACCCTGTCAAGACTATGAACGTTTGCAGGCAGCAAGGGCAATACCTATGACAATAGAGTATATTATAAAACCAAACTCGGAGAAATCCACTTACTTCATTATTA
The DNA here is from genome assembly GCA_034641835.2 of Pinus albicaulis. Classification (NCBI taxonomy): domain Eukaryota; kingdom Viridiplantae; phylum Streptophyta; class Pinopsida; order Pinales; family Pinaceae; genus Pinus; species Pinus albicaulis. The sequence goes on from JAXQQM020079504.1 coordinate 11,491, forward strand.
ACACCGATCAAAGCTTGAGATAACCCAAAAGTGTTTTTATTCTTAAGGAATTAGAAAGAAATTGTGAATGATTTTTATTTCTTTTTCATAGTTAAATTTTATTTGAATTATCCTAAGATAGTTTTCATTATCTTTAAAAATCTTTACTTACTAGAAATATAGTGTTCATTTTATTTTTTCAGAGATAACTGTTTATTTCAGTGAATCGCCAATTGTTGTAGCCAGCAACAACCCCCCTTTTTATTTAATATTAGTAATAATACTAAATAAGTGGGGACCCTAAGTTAAAAAATCCAAAAAATCAATCAGTATTTGTTTCCCTTTTCAAATAAAATTTTCTATCATAACTTAGGGAAATTCCTTAAAAAATCCTTAAGAAACACTTAAGTTTATGATAGATTACAATAAAATCTTTCTTTGAGCGAAATAGCGCATCCATCACAAATAGTAGATATCTTTTGTAAAACTGAATCTTTTAAATTGCGACTTTGCGATATTGCGATAACGCGATCCCAAAAAGCCTTTACATTAAAATATTGGTCGCAAATCGCATATCGCAGAAAAGATGTTAAACGAATATTTTTTATATGTTATATTTGCGATTTGCGATTCTGCGATATTGCGATATTATGAGGATGCGATTTATAAATATTGCAATATGCGATAAGTATGTTTTGCGATGACTGTGATCTGCGATATTGTGATATTGCAATATTGCATAGCAAATCGCAGATCGCAATATCTCAGATTCTTAAAAGCTCGTTATCCAATGAAAATCTTTTCATAAATCAATATCCGTTATGCGCTTTAAATGATTGAATTAATGAATGGATTGTCAATTATCAATAAAAATGATTTTGTTTTGATTGAAAGGTTGTTTCCGTTAGAATAATATATTTCATCCGCCTTTTGCATTTAAAACTATCTCATCACCTTTCTCATGTCATTACTCTCACTTAACTCGTAAAATCGTAGGCGCGAAGGAGCAAAAGACTATACGAAGCATTCACAGAGTATTATGGGAAAGAAAGAGAAGACTCCAAGTTCCGAAAACAAAGAAATGGCTTCACTGTATGCGGATACTGCTTGCAATAAGGATGCCGGTATAACCACCTGGGAAGGAATGTATAATTTTCTCGAAGAAGAAAATCTCAGGGTGATGCAAGTTGCGGCTACTGTAGGATCAAGTAATTCATCTGAAGCAACCCTTAAATACCTGGCTTGTTCATTTCTGCACCGGAAAGCAGCAAGACCAAGAATTCTTCCATATTCAGACATGGTAAAATGGGTGCTGGACAACACCGATATTTCAGACAGGCAATTTAGAACTCCAGATCAAGAGCTCATCGGGTCGTTCACTACAGAAGATTTGAGGCTGATGTATCATTTTCCGGAACCTCAGGCGACTTATAATAAACAATTTATGGAGAATTTTGCCAAAGAACATGAAAATTTGGCGGAATGCACGAGGGAATGGACCAAAAGAGATGAACCATTGAAGAAAAACAAACACGGTATATACAGTACTGGTTCACTCACCTCTCCATATTGTTTTGCTGCTGCCATGTTATCCAGGCTTTTTGGAAAGCCTAATATAAATATGGTCTTACCTGAATGGCTTCCATTGTTAAATGCTGCTATTAACGCTACTATTGTAGACTGGGCCAAAATATTATCTGAAAATTTAGCCACTGCTATTTTCAATTACCGGTCTAAATGAATTGTTTCTAAGAGGATTTATCCTCCTTTTTATCTATCTGCCTATGTTATGGACGATATCTGCTTTGTTTCTAAATTCCCTTTGATGGGTTGGCAATGGATGATTCAAGATCCTTTGCCTATTCATGTGTATCACAAGGAACTGTGGGAATCCAAGTTCGTTCCTAATTTTTACAAGATTTTCCACGGCATAATGTTGCCTCTGCACAGAACATTGTATAATAAAGATGCTCCAAGGTTTTCCACGGAAGCACAAGTCAACATTCTCCCTGTCGCACGATGGTTTGGGGAAGAATGGTTTACCTATGTAAGGGTTTTTGGAAGCTCTGCTTCTCCTCATGTTTTACCCTTATATGTTTCTGATAAACTTATAGCTCGGGAAATTGCATACCAAACCTGTGGTGAAGGAGGTTTGACAAAGGAATTAAAGGATAAGAAGAAGGCCATTTGGCCACAATTTCCCGTAGCTTGTGGGACATTTTCATTATTTGATGTTGGACATGCATTCAAGGAAGTAAGCAATATTACATGCTTACAATTTTTTAAATTTGCAAAAAGGTTATTCGACCCTAATGAAGTTGCTAAAAATTTCACCACTGCAATCAAAGTAAGGATATTTTCTGGAGAAGAGGATCCTTTCGATGATATATTCCTAGGAAAATCCACACTGAAAGAAATTCTACATTCAGCACAGATGCAGTTATCTCCAGAACAATTTCAAGAATTTAAAGTTTACAGAGAAAGAAGACTGACCACTATCCCTTTGGAAAATTTGCGTTTGGAACCCGCAAGGGAACCAACTCCTGGTGTCAGTATAAGTGGCAGCTCGGACACAGAAAGGTCCAAGTCAAAGTCTGACAAAGAAACTTCTGAAAATTCTAAAAAACTGATAAAGATGAAAGCTTAGTGAAAGATACAGCTCAATCGAAAGAGCTTTCACAACAACAGACTTCAACCACGCCACAGTTAAATCTTCCACCTCTCAATATACAGCAACAGTCAGTCACAATTGAACTAGACAAAGAATGAGAAACTTTTAATGAAATACTTAATGTTGAAGGACAGATTACACAGACCCCTGTATAGACAACAAAAGTTTTAAGCACAGGAATAAGATGTAATGTGACAAATACAGAGCATATACCTGTCACTCCATCTTCTAAAATTGTACTTAATGTAGAGGACATTCCTCCTCTAGATGTATTCTACAGTCTGAAGTATAAAGCAGTAGTGAAGAAGCAAAGGAAAAAGAGAAAATTAGAAGGTGCAATTGCTACTGAAGCAGAACAATTAGATGTCTTGTGGAAGGATCCTACCACAGAGCCTACTGATAATCTTGCTAAGTTATCTCAAATTACAGGGGCTTATGCTTCTGCAACTATTGATAAAGCATTTGAGATACAGCTCTTATTAAATGAAAAAGAAGAACAGATACAAGTTCTGCAACAACAATTGCAATAGGTACAGGCCAATAATGAAGCACAGATGAAACTAGAAAAGTTACAGCAACAACTTCAAGAAATGCAAATTGGATATCAAAAAAGTTTAGCTGATAAAGAGAAACAAATACAGATTATCCAAGATCAGCACAAAGATGGTCCTAAACTTCCAGAGTTTATTTCAGAAACTATTTCTTTAAACAATCAACTACTGCAACAAGAAGAAGTCTTATGCCAAAAAATCTTGCAATGAAACTCTTTTTGTCAAGAAAGTGATAAGATCACTAATCATGTCGTAGATTTACGAAATGATTATGATTTAATTAATGAAAAATTTACTGATTATTTGGTATGGAAAAAGACATAGGAAGGAAGAAAAGCTGGTGCACCAATTATTAATGAAAACCATAAAGAAATACTTTTCAATGACTGGGATGCACAAATCAGAGGGGCAGAGAAAGCAACAGAAGAGTCGGCTACAGCAGCAAGCAGTCTTACTGATTTTGTAAATGAGAATTTGCACAAAGCAAATTTGATTTCAGAAACTGTTCCGGGATATCTTCCACAGGCGCATCAATTGCAAACAGAATGGACACAAAAGGCGGAAGAAAAAGCAAAATCAATCCAAAGATTAACAAGATTAAACTGGGATTCTTACTGGACATATTTAGTGAAACCACACAGTCAACACAGTGTGCTTAATTGCATCATTAGTTCTGCTGAGAAGATTGTGCCTACACTTGCCGATTCTGTCTTTTCAGAACAGTTGAAATCTGAAGTCTGCCAACCACCTCTTCTCAAAACAATGCTGGATGCTTGCAAGTTTAAAGATCAAGTTCATAATTAGTTACTTAATAGTCTTTATTTTTAGATTTAGTTTTAGTTTTACTGTATTTTTGCCTAGGAAAAGGAAGGTCATTTAAACCGAATCCTTAATTTTTGTAATAAACTATTTTTAGATTTAGCTAGTAGTATTTAAACCCTTCTCATGCATTTAGAGAAGGGTCCTGGATTTTAATATTTTTGACTTGGAGATTACATTTTTGTACTCCACTGGCTCTTATATTTTATAAAGGATCACATCTGGTGATTTTATGCGGAATTATCTTTAAAGTGTTGCATTTCTGTACCTTGGATTTGATTTTGCATCGGAATTACTAGATTAGAGTATCATATTTCATTTGAAAGCTTTCAAGATGGATAAGGTATTTTTATCTATTCACTGTTGATTTCTTTTGTCATATGATATTCGCTTTAAAATTTGCTATCATTTATATATATTTGTTTTCATAACGTTTCTTTATATATCATTTTTGAATATAATTGAAATGTTATTTTTCATAAGTGTATGTAGATGATATACAATGATGAATACAATATGCTAATATAACTCTGTTTAATTTCTTAAACAGAGTTATCTTTATTTGTTACTGCACATTTCAATTAAACTTTAATACATTTTTATGGTTATTTTTAAATTGGAATAATTTTAAGTTGTATTCACATATGATACCCGGGTTAGTCTTAGAATTTCTTTATCAGTATTTAGTTTAAATTAGATAGTTTTATTTCAGTTATTTAGTCCCATTTTCACTCATCCAAATCAACCCATCACCAACCCATTAGTTATAAGGAAATTGGTCCTTTCAATCCAGTCGGAGCCACCATACCAAACGGATAAGGAGCTGTCCTAAGGTCCCGACCGGGTGGTTTTCCCCAATGTTTGAAGCAGAGATCTTCTAGGCTTCAACAGATA
>JAXQQM020070321.1:0-111459 GCA_034641835.2 Pinus albicaulis
GCCCTTCGGCTCTCATTATTAATGATCAGAGATTAATTATGAAGGCGAGATCCCTTTGATTGCATTGCGGATGGGTCGACATACAAAACGGGTCGACATAAAAAATGGCGTTTAGCCATGGTTTTTCAGACAAGCCGGTTGCTGGATTACACTGTCTGGTAACTGTGACGATAAGGAGAAGTGGCCAGCGGAACTTCTGCCTAGACTTTGCTGCATATTTCCATTTCTCTCGGTTCTCTAGGATGCGTTGCGCGGGAACCTTAGAGGTCAATCCCGGCCGCTCCCTCCAGCACCTCCAACGAGATGACTTAGACGAGTCCGGTGATTATTACTTAGGTCGATATCCAAATACTAGGAGTGGGCGGGGTCGGCTTGTAGCATCTGGCCACAGTATGGATTCCCCTGCTCCTGGCTTCCCCACCGCTAGTTCACCTTCTCCCACGACGCGCACTGCGCAATTTTCCTTTGATTGCACTCTCAACCGCCCGCGAATCACAGCTGTAGTCACTGTGGTCTTCCGCGAGGAGGCCCAAACGGAGGAAGAATGCACCCGTTCGGCGGGTCTGAGCTCGGAAAAAGCCGGCCAGCATTCGGGCCTTCAGGAGGGGAGCCGTGGCATGCATGTGGAGGTAGCACCTAGCGATCTTGGACCTTCCGAAGGATGGTGCCGAATCGTGGAGGAACCAGCGGAGGATTAGTTTGGTTAATTTGTTTTTCTTGCTTAGCAGGCCCAGTTAATTGGGCTGCTTTTAGTTTATTTTACTGTGCTGGACCTTTAAGTAATATTTTGAATTCTGTAAATTAAACGTTCAAGACTGGTTTCCCCGTATGAGGGCAGTCTTCTTAATTTTTTGATTTTTTGATGACAAATTTGCCATGAGTATGGCCAGGCAATTTTTTTGACTTCGGTGTAATTTTATTCGCAATGTTAATAGATTAACTTTACTTTGAATTCTCACATGATTAGCGTTTTTCTTGATCTGTTCAAGGATTTTGGGTACTTTAATTTGTATTTGGAACAATGGACGTCGTTACTCTATCTGTTGCTTTACTGTTCTACATACTACTATTTCACTTTCTTATAGATGCCTCGGGCATATTTGAATGCTTTCTCAGATTGTCGATAATCTCCATGTGGACCGTTACTGGATTTTATATCATGTCCATGTATGTGACATGGGGTATTTTTCTATCATTGTCTAGGGTGGGACTTCCACTTTTCTGGATGGATATTTGGGTTCCAATCTTCGGATGTGAAAATTTAATGACTTCATGGACTGTTTTACTTCATATAATATATTCAAAACAACGTTTTTTCTCTTGTGAAAAAAAAATGATTAATGTTTATCACTCTGCCTTCAAAACTAGCGATGCTGGTTTATTGATATGATCTGATGGTCTTTTTATATTTTGGACATATCACACTCCTCACATGATTAGCGTTTTTCTCTGTTCAAGGATTTTGGGTACTTTAATTTGTATTTGGAACAATGGACGTCGGTACGTACTCTATCTGTTGCTTTACTATTCTACATGCTGCTATTTCACTTTCTTATAGATGCCTTGGGCATATTTGGATGCTTTCTCAGATTGTCGATAATCTCCATGTGGACCGTTACTGGGTTTTATATCAAGTCGTTGTATGTGACATGGGGTATTTTTCTATCATTATCTGGGGTGGGACTTCCACTTTTCTGGATGGATATTTGGGTTCCAATCTTAAGATGTGAAAATGTAATGACTTCATGGACTGTTTTACTTCATACAATATATTGAAAACATCGTTTTTTCTCTTGTGAAAAAAAAAATGATTAATGTTTATCACTCTGCCTTCAAAACTAGCGATGCTGGTCTATGTTGCTGGATTATTGATATGGTCCGATAGTCTTTTTATATTTTGGACATATAACACTCCTCACATGATTAGCGTTTTTCTCTGTTGCGGGATTTTGGGTACTTTAATTTGTATTTGGAACAATGGACGTCGGTACTCTATCTGTTGCTTTACTATTCTACATACTGCTATTTCACTTTCTTATAGATGCCTCGGGCATATTTGGATGCTTTCTCGGATTGTCGATAATCTCCATGTGGACCGTTACTGGGTTTTATATCAAGTCCCTGTATGTGACATGGGGTATTTTTCTATCACTGTCTGGGGTGGGACTTCCACTTTTCTGGATGGATATTTGGGTTCCAATCTTCAGATGTGAAAATTTAATGATTTCATGGACTGTTTTACTTCATATAATATATTCAAAACAACGTTTTTTCTCTTGTGAAAAAAAAAATGATTAATGTTTATCACTCTGCCTTCAAAACTAGCGATCCTGGTCTATGTTGCTGGTTTATTGATATGGTCTGATGGTCTTTTTATATTTTGGACATATCACACTCCTCACATGATTATGATTAGCGTTTTTCTCTGTTGCAGGGTTTTGGGTACTTTAATTTGTATTTGGAACAATGGACGTCGGTACTCTATCTGTTGCTTTACTATTCTACATACTGATATTTCACTTTCATGGACTGTTTTACTTCATATAATATCTTCACTTTCATGGACTGTTTTACTTCACTGTTGTAGGGTTTTGGGTACTTTAATTTGTATTTGGAACAATGGACGTCGGTACTCTATCTGTTGCTTTACTATTCTACATACTGCTATTTCACTTTCATGGACTGTTTTACTTCACTGTTGTAGGGGTTTGGGTACTTTAATTTGTATTTGGAACAATGGACGTCGGTACTCTATCTGTTGCTTTACTATTCTACATACTGCTATTTCACTTTCATGGACTGTTTTACTTCATATAATATCTTCACTTTCATGGGCTGTTTTACTTCACTGTTGTAGGGTCTTGGGTACTTTAATTTGTATTTGGAACAATGGACGTCGGTACTCTATCTGTTGCTTTACTATTCTACATACTGCTATTTCACTTTCATGGACTGTTTTACTTCATATAATATCTTCACTTTCATGGACTGTTTTACTTCACTATTGTAGGGTTTTGGGTACTTTAATTTGTATTTGGAACAATGGACGTCGGTACTCTATCTGTTGCTTTACTATTCTACATATTGCTATTTCACTTTCATGGACTGTTTTACTTCATATACTGCTATTTCACTTTCATGGACTGTTTTACTTCACTGTTGTAGGGTCTTGGGTACTTTAATTTGTATTTGGAACAATGGACGTCGGTACTCTATCTGTTGCTTTACTATTCTACATACTGCTATGTCACTTTCATGGACTGTTTTACTTCACTGTTGTAGGGTTTTGGGTACTTTAATTTGTATTTGGAACAATGGACGTCGGTACTCTATCTGTTGCTTTACTATTCTACATACTTCTATTTCACTTTCATGGACTGTTTTACTTCATATAATATCTTCAAAACAACGTTTCTTGTCTTTTAATTTTTTATTTTAATTTTTAAATTGAACCCTCTAAGTCCGGTCCTCTGAAGCGCCTTGCCCAACCAGATAATTCGAACTGTAGCCCAGCAGCGTCGGAAGAGCCAGTGAAAGCGTCGGAAGAAGCGGCGTTCAAGCGTCGGACCATATCGTGAATTCTGACATCTGGAAGGCGTCGGAAGAGTGGCCGTCCAAAGCGTCGGACCACGTTTTAGTGAATTCACTGACGGTTACAAGCGTCGGAAGAGCGACGTCCAAAACGTCGGACCACGTTTAGTGGGAATTGCGACGGTTTACAAGCGTCGGAAGAGCGACGTTCCAAACGTCGAACCACATTTCATCGGAAGTGCGACAGTTTACAAATGTCGGAGGCGCGACGATTTGTGAGACGTCGGAAGAGTGACGCTTGTTCGGAACGACGGAAGAAGTGTCGATAGTGCGACACTTTTTACGTGCGTCAGAACGGCAACGGCATGACAAACCACGGTTTGTCCGCCCCCGAACTGTCGCTCTTGCGATGACTATGTGTCGGAATAGCGACAAATTGGCCGTCGGAATTTCAGCCAAATTCTCTAGTGATATTAGATTTGGCATAATGTTTAAGTGGATTGACTCATCTAATTTGACCATAGGTGACCAAATATAAGTATAAATATACTGTTAGTGTCAGTTTTTTCATACTGCCATCAATGATCAAATTTACTCTTTTGCATTTGCATGGTAGGAGTCCCAAACTATAAATTTTCATCATTCCATTAGGTCATGGATTCATTGATGGTAGTGGTCTTTCATCAGTTTCCCTCATGTGAAAATTACTGATTCTCTTCTCAATGGTCTTTGGTCATGATTCACTTTCACTCCGAAATTCATGTTATTAGGTCATAGGGTTGGCCTCATTAGGTTCTAGGGTCTCATCATAGTCAAATTAATGAGGAAAGTGTCAATAAAATCAGCAAGGACATGAGGAGGTCGAATAAACTCAAAAGCACAGTATCTGGAAAAATCAAAGAGATGTTCTTTCAGCTGAATGTAGTTTTCACCTCAAAATATGTTTTGAGGTGAAAAACTGAGTACTTTATTTTGATATCATATTTTATGTAATTTTATGTCTCCATATGTAATAAGTTGAACTGCACAAGCTGCTATCTCCATAAAGCCAAAGGGGCTTTTTCTCTGCCTGGTTTCCAAAGGTGTTCTCCATAATATTTTTAGTGAAAATCATGTTCCAAGTGTATTCATCAGAATGAGCCTGGAAAGAGCTTTCCAATAGTATATCATACTCCCAAAACTGACTTCTGTATTGGAAGATATGCCTAAGTCAATAAAAACCCCCAAAAGCCTAACCTTACCCTTCTTTCTCATTTGGTCCTTTAAACTTTATTATGTCTACCTATTCATATGATTTTAAAATATTCATTGAAAAGGTTCCTTTTCATTACCGTCTCCTACAAACCTCCGATGCGATTGACCGTGATACCTCCGATCTGATCGCACCATCGCATCGCATAGTCCCGATTGACCCACCCCTGAATAAACACCTCTGATGCGATTGAGTCACCTTTGATCCGATCGCACCATCGCATCACAGTTTTCCCCACTAGTGCTTAAAATCTGATGTGATTACTTCCCTTCCCGCTGATGTGATTAATCACATATCGCCCATCGCAATTGGCATTTCCCATAGTACTTTACTCCCACACTCCCGACATCGTCGATGTGATGAATCGTGTTGCGTAATCGGCAATTCCCGCAATGTTTAAACCCGCTCCACTTCCCGATTTGCAATTGCGATTTTCCCTGGGTCCCACCTAAAAGCCCTTCCACCTTTTCAGAAGAAAAGGGTTTTCCTCCGTGTAAAAGTGGAAATTTCATTTTAATTTATTTTAAAAGGAATTTTCCCTCATCGCATCGGCCTTTTCTCCCACTATTTCCATCGCTCCGTTTTCTGCATCGCACATCGCATATCTCGATTTATCCCCACCATATGTTATGACGACTCCTCTGCCAATTTGCGATTGCAATTTCCATGGTCCCGCTAAAGCTTTCCACCCATCGCACCATCGGCCTTCCATCGCATCGCCCCATTACGATATGCTCCCTCCCCCCTTCCGATGCCGATTTGCAATTGCGATATTTTTGCACCCACCATCCTTCCTTTCGCTCTTTTCAATATAAAAAGGGGCTTTTCTTCATTAACCAACAAATTCGATTTTCATTGGTTTCAAAGGCATTTTTTCTTCGGCAAAGGGTTTTTCTTCAAAGAAATAAAGAAAGAGATATTTTTGAAGGCCATGAGCTAAATATAAACATAGAAATCATTCCAGCATCGACATCAATGATAAATGAAGGAATCATTTCCATATTTGTCTTTCTTCTTCTCTATTTGAGTAACTATAACAGCAAATCTCCAGATGGCCAAAATGTATTATTTCTCCCTTTTTTTAGAGGCATTATGTTGGTCTCTTTCCTATATTCAGATTTTAGTTTCTGGGCATGTGAAACAACTCCTCCTTCTGCGGATTCACCCCCCTTGAAACTGATCTATTTAATGTATTTTTTCATCATTTGTAAAGGGGAAAAAAGGTGGAATAAGTTGGAATTATTGAGGATGCTCCGCGCTCCATTTTTGTAACAGTTTGGCAGGGAATTAATAAAGAAATGCAACACTGATTTATGGGATCCCCGTGGTATGGATTTTAGCACTGTTATTTCCTTCTTGATCATTCATTAATTGTTATGTTTTTCATTCATTCATTCATATTCCTGTTTGGATGTTTTTCAAGATAGATAGGTAGAATCCATTATATAATGCTCTCCCTTGGGAAAATCATTCAATACTTTATGTTTTCTGCTTTTTGAAGAGGATCCATCTGCTATGCCCTTTTCAGCTCCTCACCAGTCTTAAAAACTCCATCAGCATTTAAACAAAGTTGTTAAAATCCCTGCCTACCTTGCCCCATAGAATACCCTGTATCTCTGATTTAATTCCCCAGATTCAAACTGCCAAACCCCATCTGTTCCATACAACCCAAAAAATTGATAAAACATTTCGAGCTACTACACCTAGCCTAAAATCAATTTGCATTTATATTTCATTGAAAATTTATCATGGAGAGAGCCCTCCCCCAACCTTGTAGGGCTAGCTACAAGGTTGAGCATGGTTTGAGGTTACCCTGATTTGCCTTCCTTCGGCCTGAGGTTCAAATTAGGTGCTAACATTCCCAATGTGTGAGGTTATAAGGAGAGGACAATTGATGGTCAAAATACATTATAAAGTGGAGAGTTCTCACGTAAGTGAGCTAGGGAGTACAACAAAATAAAGATATTGGGAAGTACCTACAAGTGAAGACCAAAGAATCAATTTAAAATATTCCCAAGGTGAGTATACGTATACTTTGGTGGAAAATGAGCCTGGCCACCTAAACTAGTACATTGTGGATCCATGAATTGTGTAATATGAAAAATTGTGGCTATGAAATAATACATGGTGAATTTGGGTCAAAACAAGATCATGGTCATGAAATTCAAGTGGATCCACATATTAATGTATATTAGGAGAACAACCATAATTGTGTAAAGTAAAAACTAGTCTTGCAAGGTACCCATGATGTAGTGGTACTATATAATAAACTTGGGTTGTAGCAACAAAAAAGGATGGCATCATAACCCAAGGTTTTTAATCCAAACCCACCATAAATGTGGATCCACTACTTGTGATTAAATAATCCGAAGTTAGACATGGGAGAAGCCACATAAACACTAGCCATTCATGTATATAATTAATAGATGTGAGGCCACCCACCAATGATGATAATGAGCACCAAGGTGTTTAGGAAATTCTAATAAGTGCGGATATATGTGTTGATGTTGAACATTTAAAAATCATTTCATTAGGATTCATTTATGCATACCCACTATTGAATGTGAAGTAAACTACCATTGATGACTAGAAGCCCCAAATTATTATAAGGGAATCTAAATCAACTTCTAAGAAAAATGAATTAGATTTGATAGGAATTGATCCATTGAAAGGAGAGAATTAAGGTGTTCCTCATCCATTAACATAAAATAATAACAATTTTGATTATTGGGACAACAAATTGAGAAATCATATGATTGAGTACAATTTAATAATGGGAAGGTTGATATGGATAATCAAGACTTATGAGGATTTTGATGACATAGGTTGAATACATCCCTTAAAATTAGCATGGCATAATGGTGACTTGGGTAGACATTTACACCAAAAAGGACCAAAGTTATACATCATTAATGTAGAAGGTGGCAAGGCATTCTCCATAAATATTGGAAGAGTAACCAATAAGAGGAGTAAAATCGAAAATCACGGTACAACTCCTAAGGTAACACTACGAACCCAATTGAAAAGAACTAACTCAGAAAATTGTTTTGTCCAAGGGTGACATAAACTAACCATTTCCATTTAAATGGATGAACCGTAAATATCTAATTTCTTCTCCCCTCTCCTTTTTATTTATTTATATTTTCTTTTGTTGTTTCCATGTTATAAAGGATGACATAGAATAAATATGATGTCATAATATAATGGAGGATATTATGTCGCAAGGCATGCCCATTACATCCATACGCATGAAACATACCTATGGAAAAGAAAGAAGAAAAGGTGCTCAATGATTTCTACACTCATAATCTCATCTCCTCTAGGGATAGGTTTCAAAAGGCTAATTAATTGATGTAAATGGTGAGTAACTAATGTGAATATATTGGAACAATAAGGAAGCAAAAACCAATGAAGAATTCATCACAAGTGTGAAAGCAATGATAAGAATTACTAATACAAATCAAACATGAAATCATGGTGGGGCTAATGGGGTTCCTATACCTATGTGAAAAACTCATCATGGATACCAATTAATGGAAACATAGGTGCTCATTGGAATGACCCATGATAGGTAGGAACTATCGAATAAATTATTTCTTCATAATTGATGTAGATAGGTTAAGGCCACAACTTGATGGGTTTGACCCTAAGGGATAATCTCTATAAAACAAAGGCTAATAGTGGAAAATGGAAGGTGAAAACCTATCATTATATGCAAGATTCACAACATATAACTCAAAGGTCACAAAAATTCACATTAAAAAATGCCAAATAATGGCACCTATAGTCCTTTAAACTGTCAACATAACTTGCTTAAGGGTTCAAAATAAAAGTAAATTACATGAAATCCAAAAATAGTGAGAAATTGGGGGAAAATTGGCTTTTTTTTTTGCAAAATACAACTAAAATGTTTTAAATAAATGAAAAATCACTTAATTTTTACCATTTTACTTGTAAAATTCATCATCATCGGAAAAACCAATTTACACCAAAAAATTCAATTGAGGATTCAAAGAGATTCATTTGTCAAAATTTCGAGCTATCTAGACTAGGTAAGCCCTCATCCCATGCTCTTCATTTTGATTCATTTCAATTTTAAGAAATTTGGATTTTTACTAGGCGCAAAATCTTTTTTGGTGCACGTATCTGTGCTCATGGTTCTTGCAATGAATAGTCATGTGTAAATAGAAATACTTGTGGGTTGTTAGAGTAATACTAATGGGTGACCACAACTATCCATAGATGGTGTTGGAAACACACACATATTTTTGACAAAAACAATCACCCAAAAATGGAATTTCTTTCTATAAGTTTCTTATGGATCATGGAGGGCCTTATATAATGATCGAGTGGAGACAGTGAACACGAATAGTAGAGAATGATTCTTTAGGTGATTGGGCCACACCAGACACACTTCATGATTATGGAATTTTCAAGTTCTTCAAGAGACCAAACCTGTAGAGAAAAACAATTCTATTGGAGAGACTTGCTAGGTATTGGGATCCTGATGAGTAGGAATTTTTGATAGTGTTGTTATCTCTATATCTACCAATGGTTATACCCTTGCTCTCTCATTCATACATTAACTGAAGTTGGAACCGGAAGGGGTGCTGGGCAAGGCGGTGGATCAATAGAAACCACTGGCTATACTTCTACTGGCCCAACCACACTTCATTTGGATGTTGAGTACATCTATTTCCTTATAGAGCTATCCCACCAAGGGATACTAGTAGCCTTGAAAGGAGGTGGTAGAGGTGGGGTCATTACAAGTGTGAAAAATTGCATCCACTCCTACCATGCATTAGGGGCATGGAAGGTACCAATCAACCATCAATTTGAGCTATATGTGATCTAAGACTCAAACCATTATGTTCATAATTTTATAGATAGTGGGATCCATAACATTACATCTAGCCTTTTGATTATTGATGCAACATGACACAGAGTGAATAAGGCCTTTGATATTTGATTGGTGTTTAAGTCTGATAATCAAAATGAATGGCCTAATAATGATCAATGTGGGAGACCAAATAAATAAGTTTAGGAAAAATAGATAGATATTATTTGGTTATGAGAGTATATTTTTAAGAATTTTAGATATTTCTAGCCATATACTCATATAATTTTGTTCCTCTAGGCAGATTAAGAAAACCAAGATATAAAAAACTATTGGTTACTACTCAACACCCTTGCTTATTTAACTATACACATGGTTTTAATAAAAATCATTGAGAATATTATGTCTTTAACTATACACACGGTTTTAATCAAAAGGATTGAGAATATTCTATAGGACTCAAAAAATGAGGAGTGTAGGACTCAAACATTGAGGAGCGCAAATTTCGAGGCATCGATGTGTACAATTGTTACATTGGTTATATGTCGCTTTCACTCTTTAAATTTAAAAATAGTAATAAAATGGTAACACAATATTTTTATTAAATAAAAATATTTTAAAAATATTAAAAATTGTAAAAAACTATAATGTGACCCCGATAAAATCGATAGGGTGCACAGGATGATTGATTGTCATGGGCGCCTCCACTTCTCCGAGAGAGTGGAATGTCGTGGCAGTCAAAGATTCTATTTGTCATGGGTGCCTCAATTTTTGCGAGAGAGTGGGTTGTCATGCCAGCCAAATATTCTATTTCGAAGACAACAACGGGCCAATTATAGGTGTAGTGGTTAAAAAAATAGAGGCAACGCTCCCATTTGGTGCACAAACTTCATTTGGGAGAAAATGACAATTGTTTTCCGTGGCTTTAGACAATTCAACGTATGCATGTGCAGGGTTGTTGTGTGAAGCACAGTTTTCATAGGAGTTAGCGTCTGAAGCTGATTTACATGACACTTTATATGGAAATTTAAGGTGGTTGGCTTAAAATTGGTGTGTACTTCAGAACTCTATCCAGGATTCATATGGCTGAGTGTTTAAAGCGTCCAACTCTGTCCAGGATAATACACTTTATATGACAATTTAAGGTGGCTGGGTTAAAATTGACGTGTACTTCAAAACTCTGTCCAGGATTCACATCGCTGAATGGTTAAAGCACCCAACTCTGTCAAGGACATCTAATATGGCAATTAAGGTGGCTAGGTTAAAATCGGTGTGTACTTAGGAACTCTGTCTAGGATTCATATGGTTGAATGGTTAAAGCGCCCAACTCTGTCTAGGACATTTAATATGGAAATTTAAGGTGGTTGGGTTAAAATCGGTGTATACTTCAGAACTCTATCCAGGATTCATATGACTGAATGGTTAAAGCACCCAACTCTTATGTTTTTTCAGTCTTGTCTTCGGTTATTTTTAAATTCATTACACCCCGTCTTCAGTTAATTTTAAATTCATTACCCTTTTATGAAGGTTTTAATTTTTATGTACAGGAGCCACCAGAGTTTCCAGCTCTTTTACAACTATGAATGAGGAGTTTCCAGCGCTTTTTTAGCCATTGGTTTCCACAATTTCCGCATCTAAACATTCTTAACATTCCCGGGCAGCAAGGTTAGTATTCTTTGTTGATGCCCTGTTACTCTAATAAAGCAGTAAAGTCATGTACAATGACAAGTATTTATTTCATATTCAACTATTTAATGCTACTAGGAAATTTATACTGGGATTTGTATGGAACCTATTGCCATCCTTACCCTTGCAATGAAGATTAGTCATGGATTCACTAAAATGATGATGATAGTGCCACACAGATTTTCTGTTTTTTTTCCCATACTCCATTCATTGTTAAGAAGAGATAAGAAATTTACCTTCCTTGAACTCTGGCAACATTACACATCTAATCTGCTATAGAGTTAGTTGTATTAGTTGTATGACGCATGTGGCTTACTTTGGATACTTAAAATTCAACATAGAGAGCTTTCTTGTTGGACTATACCTTCCATTTCCCATGCCTCGCTTATTGCCTTGCCACTTATCAAAATTCTCAGGAGCTAGGAATTCCCTTTTATTTATAGTCCCCATATTGCTAAAGACAATGTCGCCTCTAAAACTTTGAGAAGAGAAATGCCTATTTATTTCTAGCCAATGCCACTTCTAGGCCTTTGAGAAGAGAAATGCCTTTTGAGTAATGTTCCAAAATTTTATGGAACATTAAAAACTTTCGTTTTTGCTTTAGGAGGAGAATAAATGGGCAAGAAAACCCATTGATAATAAAAATCTGAATAAGGAACCCTTATAATGTGAAAATGGATCAATAAAGAACTATATTTCACACCTCATGTGTGAAAAGAGACAATTTGCAGGTGGATAATTCTAGAAGAGGCCAAGTTAACTGCGCAGATTGAGAAGATAAGGTTCACTTGGTGGGCCAGCACAGTTTGCATGACAAGGAGATCATTCTAGAGAGGAAACCCTAAGGTGTGGGGCCCATGAAAAATCACCCTTCACTTTTTTAAAAGGAGAACGAAGCAGTCATTCTCATTCATGCTTTTGATTATCATTTTGCTTGTATTCTCAGACAAGAGCATCCTCTGGCTATTTAGCTGAGATGCAGTGCTGCTAGAACTGGGTGTTCCTGGGTGGAAATCCCATCTCTTCCATATATTAGCTCTTGCAAGAGCTTATTCTTCATATTCCCCATATTCTAGTTTGAGGCCAAAGCATTCCTTTCAGCTCCAGCGCAGTCTCCATGGGTGGATGAGTTGTGTTGCTGGGTGTTGCACGGGAGGGTTTCTCACATCACTTCTGGCATTGTATTTCAGAGGAGGGAGTCTCCATTCCTTTGGGATATCAGTGAGGGAGTTTTTGATCTTCATTCCATCATCTTTGGCATCAGGCCAATAATTTTCCATCAGCAGAAGAGCATCCGTCTTCCTTGACTACGCAGTTTCTAGAGAACATTTGCAGTGAGGGTTGCAACATTTCAGTGGGTAGTGAGATCTTCAATGAAAGGGTCAGCCTTTCATTTGGGAGATTAATAAGAGAATTTACATCATATATTTCATCATCTTTAGTAAGGCTCCTCCTATTTCCAATTTCTATTGAGTTGCAGTAGCTGCCTAGCAACTCTGGCATTTTTGTAAAAATGCCATTTTGTCTAGTTTTCATCCAATCCTTTTAGAGGATTGTTGTATTGTATTTTCAGGGGTTGAAGCCTTGCTCCCCCTTTCTTATTTGAGCTTACATTTCTATATCATTCATGTACATGTATTTACTGCTGCAGTACCTCATAGACTGCGTAGTCTTAGTTGGGAATAAGCTATGCAAGCAGTGTTTTTCTCCATTTCTATGCACATGTCTCATTGAGACTCTTTACTTGATTTGAGTAATAGATTTCTCAAGATTTTGTCTACATTTTATGCTGCATATGTATTTTAAGGCTGATTTCGTCTTCATGTGACATAGCTCCTTATAAATAACTTTGTCATTTCCTTTGTTGTGCAAAGTGTTGTCGTAGCCCTCTTCATTGGGCCCTTTTCTGAAGATAACAGGTGAAGGAGGCTTGTCTCAAGCTCCTAGAAGGATTTTTTTTGAGTCCACTTCAGGATTTCAGCTCTAGATAGATATATCAAAAGGATCGTAGACTAGGGATCAAATCCTGTTGCCTCCATTGCTGGAAAATGCGTTTTCCAATCTTGGGTTGCTAGACATTCCTACTAGGAAATTTCACATATCTATAGACAGAGTCTGCAAAGGGATAGAAAGCCTAAGAATCTCACCCTTATTTAGAAGGTGCCATATCTAGTAAATTCCCCTGCAGTCCATCTCTGGCACAGACTTGTGATATTTCTGAAAAAAGGAATATTAAAGTGGTATCAGAGCATCTTTCTTGGCTCAGCCTGTGGCCTTCAAAGCCCAAGAAAGAGAATAGAAGATGAAGAGGATGAGATTGATCTCATCCATTTTTGAAAAGAAGAAGAACCTCCCCAAGGAGGAAGAGCAAACAGAAAAGGAAGACCCCTGCACTTCCTATTCTCATCTAGAAGGAAATAAGGAGTTGAGCAGGAGAGAGACTCCATCTCTTGGAAGAAAGGAGAAGAAAATATTCAAAAATATTCTTCCCAGATATATGCAAGGAACACATGAAGATTTCATAAAGTTTAGGAGGGATATTGATGGAGAATCTCAAAGAGGGTTTGAAACTGAAGGAAGCCCTAGATTTGAACATGGTGAGGGTAAGCATGCAACCACACACCATGATGAACAACATAGTCAAAGGCCAAAAATTTATGTGAGGAAGATGAAAGAAGGAGGAAAGGTGACTAAGGAGGAAACCCTTAGTGATTTCTTGAAGGATTATGAGTCTCACACTCATGGATTCAGAAATCAGCCCACTTTTTTTGAGTTTCGCAAGAGCAAGGTGAAAGGGAAGGAGCAGCAAGATAGATTTCATCTATCTACTTTTGGAGGTTCACCTCCATACTCAACCACAGATTGGGTGGAAGAGCCAAACACCTTCCAACAGCAGCACCAAATTTCAGAAGAAGAAATCATCAAAGTTTCAGCGCTGCATTTGAGAGGTAAGGCTCATGCATGGTGGGAACTTGAGTCCATTTCTCTTGAGAATGTTAAAGCTTAATCTTATATAAATTTCACTAAGTCATTGGTGAAAATATTTGATCAGAAAATTCTTGAAACTCATGAGATGGAGTTAAACCAAGGGACTCAAACAAAACCCTTGCATAGAAAAGCAGAACCACGTCAAGAAACCATTGGAGGTGCTGAAAACTTGCATCAAGCATTGTTGGAGGCCAAAATTTCATCCCACACCTTTGAGCAACAGAACAGAGAGCTCTCTTCCTCAAAGGTGGACCAAATTATTGGAATGTTTCCCAAATATATTGCAGAGACAGAGGGAAACAACGCTGTCAAATCTAGAGATCATCTACTGCCTCCTGCAGAGGAAGAAGGAGCTTTTGCTCCGAATAGAGGGATTCTTCTGTCTTTGCAAGAAGGTCCCCAGGATCTCATGCATGGAGATCAAGGCACACTTCATGATTCACATGTGCCATGGAAGATGAGGTGTAAAACCATGAATATTCAGAAAGAAGATAGAGGAGAGACCCAACACCATGTGATGAGGAGGGCCCATCTCTATCCATTTTTGGAGGTCATTACACCTAGGAAGGTGATTGAGCTGCGTAGTGGAAGCATGGACAGGGTTTTTCATCGATGTATACAGTCATCTTCAAATGAGAGTGTCTCATTGAGTGGAGACATCACACCAAGGAGGCCACTGGTTCAGAAGAGGAGGATAGATGCTTCAGACAGTGAAACATCAATAACTGATTTCAGCAGTGTGGAGGCCTTGGGCCCCATTAGCCACCTATAAAATTTTCCATATCAAATGGTGGCTAAATATTTTTTAGCCTTCAAGAAACAATTTCATGACCAAATTGTGAGTTCTTGAAGTCTTATGATAATATTTACTCCTTGAATTAATCTTCACTGTTGTTTCCCTCATAAATCCTAAAGAACCTACTGTTAACCAAAGAAAACTACTTAAGAAACCCATTTACCCCTTCATTTTACTCCTCCTTCCACTCATTTTCCCTTTCATAAAATCCCTCAAAAACCCTTCATATAACCTCTAAAACATTCAAAGACCCTTTTAAACTATTTTCCCCTTTCGTGTTTTGTTTAAAAACTCCTATCTCCCGCTATCACCCCCCGGAACCCCAATTTTGGCTTAAAAAACATTGTTTTTAGGCCTAAAACACCCTTTTTTACATTATATAGGTCCTAAGCCCCCGAGGGCTTATTTCCTTTAGCCCCTCCACCTCATGTGGCCGAAGCCCCACAATCGGGCGCTTAAAAGCTTGAAAACCCTGTCCGAAACCCTTTTTTCTTTGTTTTTTCATTCCCAACATATAAATTTTAAAACGAATTTGGACCGTCGATCTGTATGGATCAATGACCATCGGAGTTGTCTTTCTTCGCCTTGCAACTTCTCGCCATTTCCCTTCCGATTGAGTCTCGGCCAAGTCGATCTTACTCCCATAACTCAGACGGACAACGCTCCGTCGCATCACGTAAATCTCAAGTTCCATCCCCTTTTCTCCTTCGATTTGCGATCCCCAATTCAAATCATAAGCTGTTACGTCATTCGATCCAACGATCGAGTTAAACCCGATAGCCAATTAACCCACCCGCTCCACGAAAAAACCACCGTCCGCAGGTGGGCCCCTCTTACCTCTTAATCACACCTTCCCTATCCCGTGCAATGCATAGTCGGATCTAGAGCCTCCCGTCCGACGGACAGAAAATCTCGTTTCACATTTTTTGCGCTGCGGGGATAGCATAAAAAAATGTAAATGGAATGATTTAAATCCACGTGTCGCGCTATGAATGGAATCACGTTTTTTTGGCCAAAATATAAAACATCAACATCGCGCGAAGACCACTGGTTTTCCGCTATACCGCTCCCCCCTCCGCAATGTAACTCTGGATTTGATCATGGCCGTCGATCTCTGAGATCGGACAGTCCTAACTTAATCTCACCCCCATTCAGTTTTCACCCAACTCGCTCCCGAAAGACTTCATCTGTCGATCTCGACCGTTCATTATTCTGATCGAACGACTTATGTTATATCCCGATCCCAATTCATTTGCCTCCATCTAATCTCCCAGATGATTCCATTATATGATCTCCACCGTGCATCATTCTAATCCGACGGATCCTATTCAATATCGCGCCCAAACTATATTTACACTTGTTTCACTTCCGCCAAGGGTTTTTCTCCCTTTTTGCTGCAAATTCCTCCATTTCGCACAGCTCCATCCCCTCCATTAAACTTTTGTAGCAGTCTTAACCAAATTCCGCAGGGTTTCTTAATGAATTTTTTGGTGTTTTGCAGGGTTTCAAACGGTGTTTGCTCTGTGTTTTTCCCAGTCACAGTCAGGTGACAAAAAGGCCTAGAATGACGATTTTGTGGCTTAAAATCAAAGGAAAAAGGAGCTGCGAGTTTTGAATCCAGGTCTAAATCATCTGGATCACGATCCAGGGTTTAGCAGAAACCCTCCAAATGCATAAAGCCACCTGCATAAAGAAGCAAAAAAAGTGTATCAGTGAAGAATGAAAGATAAAGGGATTAATGCATAAAAGCCTGAAGATCAAGGTTTTTAATCCACAGGTTTAAAGGATAAAGACAGTGTTAAGGAAAAAAGACCCGAGAACAAAGATCAAAGGCTTAATTAAGCCTAAACACAAAAAAAACCAGATTAAAGTGTTTAAAGGTAAAACAAAGAAATATATTAGTGAAAGAGGCCTCCACTGCGACATCAGAGGCCATTTATCCTCTTCAACTACCAAAGTGCCACCTGCAGCTTCAATAAATCAAAATAAGGCATAGTTATTGCCTAGTTAGTGACATTTTGTTTAAAGACAGCCAGAGTTATTGACAGCCTGCCTAAAGAGTTTTTAAGTCAACAAAATCTGCCAAGTAGCCTAAAAACTTAATGAAAACCAATTAATACAGAGAAATATCAGCAAAATTCTCTATTGAACCCCTCAAAGACAAGGAAGCATTAACTTGTATTAATTGAACCTATAGACATTTTCTTTCATCCCACCTCTTCATTTTCTTATAAAATCTCCTTGAGGAGCACATGGTTGGTTGTTGGACTTTGATGTAATACTTGCTGCTCGAAACTTTCTGCATGTAAATAGTTCTCAGAGGCTGTTGAAGCTCTGTTGGTAATCAAAGAAGTTAGGCTGAGAAGAGAAGTTGTTGCTGTACTGAAACATTGGACTTTAAGTATGTAACTAGATTGACATCAATATACAAGCTGATTCATGGGATCCTGGTCTATACCATTGGTGATGTGCCTCTCATTTTTCTTGTTTTCCTTCTTATGTTTTTCACAAAATTGTTCATTTTTATCTGATAAAGAACAAAAAATATAGAGCTAGGATTTACTCTTACAAGTACCCTACTCTCACTGATAAGCTTTATCTTTATGTTTTCCTCCTTTGTGTATTTAAGAATGATTTAATATAGTCCAAATAGTCAAGGAATGTTGGTGAGCCCATGTCTTACTGTCTAAACTTTAAACATTGTTCTTGAATGATATTTTCATTACATGCTAAGTAGAGTTAAACTAGGAAAGTTTATGGTTTGCCCTGTCTTCTAGTTCTTTCTCCAAAGGTTGTTTGAAAGTTTCCCTAAGAGTATGCTGAAAGCAAGCCTAGATTTTAATGATATCTTACTTGATCTTAAGCTACACTTTGTTTTCTTATATGTTTTCATCCTTTCTGAAGGTAGTCTAGTGAGATTACTGGATTGTTGTCTGATAAGTTAGCTTTAATACAAGCTTGTCCAAAGAATTCTATGGTTAGCCCTGTCCTTTGACTGGTTTCAAACAGTTACTTAAAAAGGCTTTTCTTGTTTGGAAATTTGATAAATCCTTGTTGAAATTATTGCCTTTTTCCACCTTCACAACATTTTTAATGTTCCATTCCATCATTTAATCTAAAAGATCCTTTGTTATAGATGACTTGCCCCATGGACCACTCTTGAAAACTATTGCACAATTAAAACCTTTTATGACTCCATAGCCCAATGGATTAAGTGTTGTTTCATACCTATCCTATTAGTTGAACCTTGTTTGATTATTCACATCTTTACCCCTCTGAAACCCTTTCATTTTTCAGGACTTTCTACTCAATTAAAGATCACACCCAACCAAACAAACAACAAACCCTTGTTCTTAATAACTAGCCTAATATCACACCAAAACCTTAAAAGATAAATCAATATTTGCACTTATAGAGAGATCCCTCTCTGGATTCAGGAGGGCTAGATCCTAGAATCCCAAAGTGGTTCATATGTAGGCTCTGCAGCTTTGTATTTTCCAATCTTGCAAACTACAGAGACCTAACATTCTAGCGACCATACTGGGGAATTTCTGAGTGAATTTCATCTTATACATCCTTAAAAACCTCAGAAGACCCACTTTTTTTTTATATTGGTATGTAAATCAATAAATTGTGGTGGACCATAAAAAAATTTACCTCCAAAAGAGCTAAAAATTTCCACTTAGTGACTCCACTGGCCTCCAGTAGGCCTATTACCCCTCCAGTCTTTGTAGACTCCTTTGGGAATGCATTGAGAAAACCCGATCATACTGTTGGTGGACAGAAAAAATTAAATCATCCACCTGGCGACTCTACACTCCACAACTCTTAAAAAACCAAATGACTCCACCAGTAGAAGACTCTGAACTGGTTAAAAAGATACAGTGACCTCTTTTCTACAAACATGGATTTAGATATAGACCCAGAAGCCAAAATAATGGTAATAATGGAAAAAATGATGTACATGCTTGGAAAGAGAATAGAAAGGTATGAGGCTAATTTAAATATCAATGATCTAAAGCAGCCCATGCTTTTTTCAAATCAATAATAAGCTAAACCACTACAAGACATGTATGATGACCAAGACATGTTTGATGAGCAATATTATAGAGAAAAAAATGAAGAAAAAATACTAATCATGATGGAAAAGATGATGTACATGATTGGAAAGAGAATGGATAGGTTTGAGGCTAATTTAAATATTGGTGATCTAGAGCAACCTATGCCTTTCCCTGATCAAACACAAGCTCAATCACTTCAAGACCTAGACAATGAGCAAGATATGTATGATGATCATGACTTTATATAAGATGATGAGCAAGGTTACAAAGAAAGCAATGAAGAAGGTTGTCAAGAAAATCCTGATTGCCTCCATATATCTTGTACTATGCTGTTAAGAGAACTTTACGATCAAATTGCAAAAACTAATAGTGAGCAGTACTATGAGGAAACAAGTAGCCACTTAGAAAACATAGAACCTGAAATAGAAGCCAAATCAACACATACAGGGACTCTCCCTCTATGCTATAACTCATTTCAGATTTTAAGAGAAGAGTGGTGTCCTGATAATGTAAAAGAAACAACTCATGAATATTATATGCAAACTAAGTGTCATAATAATCATGAGGAATTGTTTGAAACAGAAGAAGATTAGGAAACAATAGAAGATCCTGAAATTTTCCCTACAAACTTAAGTGAATATTCACTAAAAGAGGCTCAAGAAGACATCCAGCCTCAAAACTAGTTAACACAAGAGAAAGAGGATTGTTGTTCTTCTATCCATGCTAAAAAATAAATCCCTCTTTTGACAGAAGAAGAAATTGATCATGTATTAAACAAACATCCAACCTCTGAAAAATTTTATAAAACAAACACTCTTGCTCATTTACCTAACAAACCTTGTTGTCTTCAACTAGAAAATAAACTTGTAGATCGGAATAAAGAAGGACCTACTGATAACCCAGTATGTTTGATTGGTAGTATTACTTATATTTATGATTTTCCTAACTTTTATCTATCTAGTGATGATGCTACCCAAATAGAAGTTAATCTTGCAGGACCATCATTAGCAGATTTATGGGAGGAAGATCAGTTCCTTCAAAGAAGTAATGAGCCAGTGTAGACTATTTATGATACTGATGAAGAAAATTATGAAAGCTTGGAAGTAAGTAAATATTCATTGGATCTTTGCTTTACTTCATATCATACCATCAGTAATAGTTTCCATGTGATTGGGAATCAACAGCCTTTTAGCTCAAAGGTTGAGGAGGAAAACAATGAAGATCTTTTTGAGCAGGTTGAAACCAAGGAGCCTTCTCTTGAAAAAGAGGAAGCAATTCAACATATCCCTACTCAAGATTATAATAACCTCTTCACAGAGCTCAGCCCATTAAATCAGAATATTTTGGGACTTCAAGAAAATAACACTGCAATATATGATGAGTCCTCCAGTTCAGATAATAATGAAGATGAGGAAGTTTTTCTTTCCCAAGAAAATCTTAATCTTCATCCAATGGAGGAAAGGGTAACCCTGGTTGAATCCTATCTTGCAAATATTCATAACCAGGAATTGTTTCAAGATCCCTATGCTCGCTTCTTGAAGGCATTTGAAGAAGGGATAAAGGTTATTAGGAGCAATGTATTACCAAAAGCAAGAAGATTATTTAGCACTACTGCTAAAAAACAAAAGGAATGGGATTGGCCTTGTTTGTCCAGCCTGCCCAAAGAGATGAAGAAGGACCAATCATGGAATCATTTACTGGATTGGTTGTACTAGAAAAGAGAGTTCATCAGCTAAACGTGTAAATATTCCAAGTTAGATTAAGGTAGATAGGAAAGCAATAAATCCTCGGCTTTGAGCATTTGTTAGTTGTTTATTTTTCTTGAAGGAAAAAGAAAAATACAAACCACAAATATAAAAAGAGAAAATAGGGCAGGAATATGAAACACAAAGGAAACATCCCCATACCAAAAAGAGAAACAAAGGGTAGAAAGTGTACAAACTCAAATGCCACTCCTAAAGCACACATATAATTAGTCATATAGCCTAATCATGACTAATTAGCTTTCAATTCTTGCTGATAGGTTAGTGAATTAGATTAGCCAAACAATCTTGGCTTATCATTAGCTAAGATTAGGATAGAAAAATGAAGGTTCAAACAAGCTCAAAATCTGAACCTATGAATCTCAAAAGAAGAATGGTTCTAATTAGATCAAACCTTAAGCCAAGATAGAAAAAGCTGGTTCCAATATGCATAAAGCTGGAACCAAATGAGAAAGAAAAACAACTCAAAAAATTGTCTAAAAGCGGGCTTTGAAGAAATAATGAAGGATGTTTTAGTTTTCAAATCTTAAGCCTTCAACATTTTGCTTTAATTTTGCGCAAAATAAAATCTATGTGCGGCTTTTTTTCATGCCATAGATCTGCTGACAAGTCAAACTTTTTAATCTTGGCTTGGCCTTTTGGTACCACGTTTTAGAATTTAGAGAATAAAAGGTCGGCGGGCAGTCTAATCCTGGCGGATAGTAGTTAGGTAGAGAAATTTATGAATTCAAGCGCTAATGCAATTCATGGAGGAATAAGATTAGACTTAGATTTGTTTTTTTTGTTTTTTTCAAAAAGAATAAAATGTTGATGAAAAGGTTTGCAAGTCCAAATGCCTTGAAGAAAAATGTTAGGAAGTAGGTTGTGTAGGTAGTTGTTTGGGAAATACTTTGATTGATATATTAAGTTCTAATCATCCTTATTGCTTGGTGATAAAAAATATTATCCAAGTGCAAGGCACTAATCGGCATCTAGAGATGAACTACGAGGTTCTTGACACCTCCAGAATTTTGCCATCCCAGTTGGAGTGGATTGTTAGCCACGTATAAAATTTGTCATATCAAAAGGTGAAGTAAATCTTTTAGGCCTTGAAAGAGCAATTTCATGACAAAATTGTGAGTTCTTGAAGTCTTATGATCTATTTACTCTTTAAAGATAATCTTCACTCTTGTTTCCCTCTTTATCCTAAAGAACCTACTATTTTCGAGAAAACTGCTTAAAACCCCATTTCCCATCATTTTCACTCCTCCTTTACTCGTAAATAAATCCCATTTTCATTCTCATTTCCTTCATAAAACCCCTCCATAAGCCAGCAACCTTAAAAATCATCAAAACTTCCATTTAAAACCTTATATCTCCCCTTTATTTGGTTTAAGTGCCTCCTTTTACCCTCACAAGGCCCCAGACACCCCAAACAAAACACTATTTCTAGCCTAAAAATCCATTTTCCGCCTTATAAGGTTCCTAAGCCCGAGGGCTTAATTCCTTTGGCCCCTTTCACTTATGTGACCTATAGCCCCATAATCGGGCGCTAAAGTCCCATCTCCAAACCCGTCACTTAACCTTACTTTCTTTGTTTCCCGGCTCCCAGACGAAAAGTTTTAAATGAATAAAAGACCGTTGATCTCTAGCGGATGTTACCTGGGCTACTCGATCTTCGCCTTACACTCATACCCTAGCCTCCTTCATCCATACATCCACCTTTTCTTTTAATATTGGCTAGTTCATTATAAAAGATCCGACGATCGGGGTCTCGCTTGATGAACCATTCAACTTGCCCACTTCGCGACAAAAAACATTACGTCATTCTTGGGCCCTGCTTACCTCTTTAACCCGCAACTTCTCCATCGTGGCTCGTCACACGCTGATTGGATGTCTGTTGCCCCTCGATTGACGGTCGGGAATTGTGTTTTGCGTTTTTTTTTGCGCGAATTTTAACACCAAATAAAATGAAATAAACGGTTACTAAGACACACGTCAAGCTTGATGTGTGGTACTCAGCGTTTTTGGAAAACAAGCCCAACCCCCTCGGCTTTGCGCGAAAACCATTAATGGTTTTCCGCCTTACCACTTTTCTCCATAGCATTGAATTTTCGGTTTTAAATCTTGGCCGTCGATTGTTTTAATTGGACGACTCACGTTATGCCTTGACCCCAAGCCATTTCCATCCATCTAAATCCTCCCAAAAGAAAGATTTCATCGGACGATCTCGTGGATTGGATGTCCCAATCTAACGGTTCTCGTTCAAAGTTTCACCCAAACTTCATTTGAACCCGTTTTCGCTTCCGCTGAAGGTTTTCTCTCTTTTTCCTGCAATTTCCTCAATTTCACTATACCACTTCCCCCTCCGCATTATAAACTCCCAATTTGATCATGGTCGTCAGTCTAAGAGGTCAAGCGGCTCCGGAAACTAATTTTTATCACAATTCATGTTTCCCCATCATCTAACCTCCCAAATGATTTCATCGGAGATCTCAGTTGATTGATCTAAATCGACAACTCGATTTAACTAATCGCCCAAACCGCTAGAGCTGACCGATTAACCTAACATTTTTGTAAGGATTTTCTTAAATTTTGTGTGTTTTCTGGAGTTATAAGGTTTTATCCACAATTTTAAAATAAAATGAAAATTTAGCAATGATGATCCTCAGGCCATTAACCATGAAGAAAATGAATCCTCAGGTTCATGATTTTTCCCATGCCTCATGGACATTGGTGATGTCTGAAAACCTTTTGCATGCACTGACCTGAAAAAAACACGGTAAAACATCAAACGGACAAAGTATCAGTATCAAAGGTGAATATCGGTGCATAAAAATACAGGAATTAATGATTTTAAACATGAGGTGCAAGGGATTAAACAATTCATCATCATAGGCCTAAAAATGACCAAGCAAATTAAAAGTGTTTTAAGGAAAATCAAGAGATATCGGTCTGAAAGGCCTCCACTACATCGAGGAGGCTAATTGAATCCTCTTTAGCTATTGAAGAGCCACACACCTTTCATAAATCAAAGAAGGCATAGTTATTTCCTTTTTATAATATATGTGCCTAAAAGGCGCTACTTGATTATTACAAACAAAGGAACTTATTTCAAGCTGTCAGCTGAGAAGTTATTATAAAGATAAAAAAAGAGCCTTGAAGTCAATATTTTCATCCACTAAGCCTAAATAGAGCTGTAATAGAGTTATGAATAAATCTTTCCATATACCTTGCATAGTTTCTAGGCTTAGATTGCATTAAGTGTAGAATTAATGATACTTGAACCCTAGAAACTCTTCCACCTCCTCGTTTTCTTATAAAACCTCCTTGAACATTGTAAAGAGGTTGGTCTCACCGGATATGTTGTTGCATGTAAATATTTTCCTAAAAACTCTTTGAAGCTCTGTGACTAATGGAGAAAATTAAATTTGAAAAAGAAAGTTTTGAGTTGTTAAGGCCTTTTTGGACATGAAGATTGTCTTGGTTTGAACATCAATATACGAGTCAAATTCCATGGGATCTGAAGTCTAAATTAATGGGTGATGTTTTTTCTTATTGTAAATTGTCTTCTTTCATGTTTTTCATCTTGTTCATTTTCTCTAGTCTAGTAAGCAAGCATAGAGCTAGGATTTACTCTTGCCACAAATACCCTACTCTGCTTGATAAATATCTTTATGTTTTCCTCCTTTGTGTATTTAGATGATTTAATGCGATCGAGCTTGATCGAGGAATGTTGGTGAGCCCATGTCTTACTATCTAAACTTTAAAGCGTGTTCTTGAATGGATATTTTCATTATATGCTAAGTAGAATTGGACTAGGAAAGTTTATGGTTTGCCTTGTCTTCTAGTTCTTTCTCCAGACAGAGTTTCCCTTTAAGAGTATGCGAAACGGGCCTAGATTTTAATGATGTATACGACTTGATCTTAAGTTCACTGTGTTTTCTTATCTGTTTTCATCCTTCTTAAAGTAGTCATGTGGATTCTTGGATTGTTTGTCGATAAGTTGCTTTAGCCACAGCTTTCCAAAGAAGTCTATGGTTAGCCTGTCAGCTTTCGGCGGTTTCAAATAGTTAAAAGAGGCTTTCTTGTTTGGAAAGTTGATAAATCCTTATTCTTATTATTGGGTTTTCTACTACAGGAAACTTAATGTTCCATTCCATCATTTAATCTTAAAGGATCTTTAGATGTAGATGACACTTCTGGTAACCTTTGTAGGCTGTTGTTTTTCAATTAAATCCTCTATGACTCCATAGCCCAATGGATTAAAAATGCTCCTTTACCTATCGTGTTAGTTGAACCATTCTTCTCTCTATTTACACCCTTCACCCTTCATATAGACTTCCTTCACCTTCATTATACCCTTGCCTAACCAAAACCAAACAAAACCCTTGTTGCCAGTAACCTTTAATATCACACTTAAAAGCCTTAAATATCACATCTTTAAACACACTAATAGAGAGATCCCTTTCACGGATTAGGGAGGGCTACATCCTAGAGGAATCCCAAAGTGAGTTCATATGTAGGCTTTGCGGTTTGTATTCACCAATCTTGCAAATTACGAGACTACAACACATTGAATATTTGATGCCTAAGCCTCGGCCCTACGGAGACAGAGGTGCAGTTCTTAGACCATAAAGGAAATTGAGGAAGCTTAATAAAGTTTAAAACACGAGGTTAGACACAAAGCATTGTCCACCAATGACACGAGAGGACATATCGGTAGGACATTCCTCTGCGAAGAAAGCTGATTTCCAATACCCATCCTCCATTCTTCATCGAGCCCAGTAGATACTATTCGAGAAGAGTCCTAAGAACTTTAGTGCATTAGTTACAAACCATGGAAGACCTGCCAAGCCAAAATATCCACCTTACTTATCTCGAGAAGACAAAGCAGTACCCGGCGACCGAGTACTTCCAAAACACATACTGTGAAGTTATTGTCAATGCGACAAAGACTTCTAAACTAACCTAAGGTACCAACATTTAATGCAAAGCGATTATCTTGGAGATGGGCATTCGAATACTTCCTCCTCTCTTTCTTAATGAATCATTTAAGCTCATATCTACTACTCCACCTCCTCGATCACCTATAAGTACTCATTGAAGATTCATTGTAAAGGGTTGGGATTTTATTGTCTATTTAATTTGTTATTGAGGGGAAGTAAGTTTAGTAGTTTGTAATATGGTAAATTTCAGGAAGGGAAGTTTGGATTGTAAAAATCCACTAGACTCAAAGTATGTGGCGGCTTTGCACATCAATTGAACAAGCATATTCACGAAGTCCTGGTCTATATTATTGGTGATGTTTCCCTTCTTGTAATTGTCTCCTTTCATGTTTTTTCCATATTGTCCATTATTCTCACGATAAAGAGCTTGATAGGTATAGATTAGGAAATACTATTAGAAGTACCTAAATCTCCTTGATAAGCTTTATCTTTATGTTTTCCTACGATTTTGTATTTTAGGATAATTCTATAGAGTATATAACCAGTCAAAAATGTTAATTTGAGCCCATGTCTTGTGAGTACAACTGAGACATTTTTCTTGAAAGATATTCTCATTTCATGCTAAAATTAAAATATTAAACTAGGGAAGTCTATGGTTAGCCATGTCCTCTCTAGTTTCTTCTCCAACGGTTGTCTTGGTACACCACGTAATTTGGTGTCAAAAGCGGAGAAGCTTAAAGTCTCTCGATCTTAGGCCTTGCTCTGTGTTTAATCTTAAATGTTTTCTCTTGTCTAAAATTGGTCATGAAATTTCTTGATTGTTTCCCTTGAGAGTATATTGAAATCAAGTTAGAGTTAAAATTCCTTACTTGATCTTAAGCTACCCTTTATTGTCTTTGTGAGAGTTTCCTTTGAAAGTATATCAAAATCAAGGGATAGGTTAAAAGTCCTTACCTTATCTTAGGCTGCACTTTGGTTTCTTTCTTTCACCCCACTTCTTAATATTCCACCTCACCATATATCCCAAAAGATCCTTTGGTATAAATGACTTGCCCTATGGAAACCCTTGGATAGTTGTTATGCGGTAAACCCTTTTATGACTCCATAGCCCAATGGATTGGAACTTCTCTTGACCTATCTTCCCATGTTGAAACATCCCTCTTGCTTATTTCCTTGTTCACTTCACATAACCTTCTCAATTAATGATCCCAGACCAAACAAACAAACCAAACCCCTTTGTGCTTCATACCTAGCCTAATACCATAAAGTTTGAGTTTAAAGATATATCATTCTTTGCATTTTATAGAGAGATCCCTCTCTGGATCAGGAGATAGGATCCCAAAGTGGTTTGATGTTGTCTTGTCTTTTGGTTTTGCAAATCACATCCAAAACAGAACCCCAACTTGTCTAGATGAACAAAGGGAGTGAAGCAGGCTTCACCAATGCGGGTGGGCGAGGGAGTCTATCCAATAGGAAGAGCATATCGGGAGGTATCTTCGACAACTGTATTATTGTAACTAAGTCCCGGGAAAGGAATAAAGTTAGCTTAGGAATAAATTTAAAGGTAAGGAGGCATGTAGAGTTCTCCCATGTTTTTGAGTCTAGTTACGGTTATTTGTGAGTTGTAATTAGTTAAAACAATTAAATTGAGTTAAAATAAGTTTAACTAGTTCTAGCGAGAGATGAGCTAGTGAGAGGTACAATGAATTAAATATGATTTAATTCACCGGTAGTGTTCATCGGTGCTTGATAATTCTCTATAAATAGTTGATGCATGTCAATTCTAAGGAATGCCAGTTGAGATTGATGTTAAATGGATGATTACTTATCAATTGTATAATTATAAAATTATATAGGTTGGTTATAGAGTCATGTGGAGGCCAGGATGCATTGTGCAATCAATTCAAGGGAATTTCCTATTTAATAGGGTGAAAATTCCTTCAAGAATGTGAGTGCAAGAGCTGAGGATGGCAGAGCTTGAGAATTAGTTAAATAATTATTTGATTTTTCTAGATCGAATTGAGATAGTTGGAATAGTTCGAGTTTATCGGAGAGAAAATCATTGTAATTGTTTCAAGATCTTGACTTTATATAATATCTACTGAATGCGGGTTCTAGGAAGTTTTTCTTTTATATATATATATATATATATATATATATATATATATATATATATATATATATATATATATATATATTGTATTGTGCAATTGATTGTCTCTTTCTCTTGTTATGTGATTGTGTGATCTTGTTTGTTTCTAGCTGTAGAAGGATTTAGTATCTTCTTTTAGTACATTACAATATCAGTTTGAATCTCGTTGTTAAGATTTTCTACAAATATTTTTTTCCATAATTCAATGCTTAAGCATGAACATATACTCTCATCAAAACTATCCACTCACTTAGATTTGAGGACTATTTCTTTCCTGGTCACAAAGCTGTGTGGTAGTGGCACCTCCGTGACCACAAGGCCAAATGCAAATTGCGGTTGAGTGTTCGAGTCCACCATTTTCAACTAGTCTTGAAGAATTGGTTGTCATTAATGGAACAACGTACTAGAAGGAAAAATGAATAACTTTAGTTTATAGCGCTCATCATTATTTTATTTCCTAGGATTCCACTCCTCATCCCACAAAAAATATCAGTTAAATTGAGGAAAGCCAATATCACATACCCACCGGTGGGTTGATGGCTCGCCATGGCGATGGCGGCTTGATTGTGGACTCCTCGGGTTTTTTTGTGGATGAAACACCAAATTTTCATGATTGAATACTTCCCATATGTAAGGGATGGACTATAAGGGTGTCAGATATACCACTCCAGGCAGATAATGGAGGGTGGTAAAAATTTCTCATTTTGATGTTTTATGTTTTTAAATTTAAATTTCTTTTACCTCAAATATAGTTATCGAGATTTTAATGCATATGTGGACCCATATTGACCCGGAGACTCTGGCAGTTGTGAGTGGGAATTTGACAACTTTTAGTAGCAGTTGTAGTACCACATTCGATGTAATAATGACTTTGACCGATCCTAGGCACAACTTGGAGAGGCTTACCATAGATATCCTAGAAACTGGGATCAATGACCCACCTCTCCAATATAGAGCCCATGGTTGGGGTTCCGGGATCGATCAGAGCATTGTTCTAGAATTCAGAGTAGCTCATTGCTCTCTCTATTTTATTCTATGATCATCACCATGGATGGATTCTTGGACAGTCATTTAGGCTACATTTTTATTTTGTATCAACATATTGAATAATAAATTCCACATAGCTATGTCTTGAATGATATTTTTGCTTATACACTCTCTAGTTATTTTTACCTAATAGAGACTACTTATTCTCATAGTATATTAATATGGATAAAATGTTGGTTTATTTACAAACGTTAATTTTGTATTTTAACAATTGATTGGCCAATCCATCGCTGAAATTTGATGTGTTAAATTTCTTGAAATGTGTTGATATTCAATATTATCAAATTTCCTTTCCAAAGATGGACCATTAAAAACATTCATAACATGGATGGACTTATAATATATAGAGATTGTTTAAATTTAATACAATAAAGTTGTGAATCTAACCTACTTGATCAAGCGTTGAATTTTAAAATGTAGTATCAAAATAATAGTTCAATGAGCATTATATTTCTCTATGTTGTTCATTGTTTAGTAGGCATATCCCATGAATAGAAACTAACTCATTAGTGGATGAATATATGACCCAAAAATCTGCGAAATATAAATTATAAGTTCTAAAACTAACATATCAATTAGAAACCAATGCTTGAGAACGTCGACATTGCAAATCAAAAAGAATATCAGATAGAAATGGAAAAGTAAGCGAGAAAATGCATAAAATGTAAATCAACTGACAAATACTTATAAAAATATAAGTAATGTACAAATAATATCCACAGGTAATCATGCAAACTATCTCTTTGGTGAGGCCATTTCTAGGCTCTCTAAGGGAACAGATCATAATCAACTAATTCACATAGGCCCCTTTAGCTTGTATAGGTTTGACAATGTAAGGACCTTGCCACATAGGTTCAAATTTACCAACACCTAGTTTATGGTATGCTTGATCCATATACCAAGGCTAGGTCACCTTGAATAATGTGAGGATTAAAGTTTCAATGTTTTAAAGGCCTTAAAAATTTTCCTTTGAGCCTTTCCTGCTAGTCTGAAGTGTTATGTGAGTTTCATCTAGTTGTGCTAAATTGCAAAAAATTTCTTCCTCCATAGAATTTAGGCGAAATTGCAAAAACTCAATGGCTGGATTCATTGAATTTCACCTCAATTAGAAAAAATGCATCAAACCATAAACAAGTTGGAAGGTAAAACCGGTCGATATTTTAAAACCCAAACTCACACGGTATGCCCACAAGGTTGTAAAAATCATGGTATTCAAGTTATGATTTGCTGAATGTCTACAATCTTGATCATGTTGGCATTGTGATCTATGCTAGCCTATCCATTTGGCTATGGATAATAGATTAGAGTTATCATGGCAAACCAAGATGAAATAGCTCGGTCATCGCTAAAATTTTGGTAGCTACCATGGTACAACTATGGCTTGGGATATGATAGACCTATCAATCACATGATTGAATATGAATAGTCATGGTTTCACCGTCATTTTTAAATATAGGCATCCTTATTTAATTTCTTAAAATAATCTATTCTAGAATAATATACATACTACATCCAAATGAAGTTATATAATGAGATCAATGCCCCATTTTTCAAATGGAACAAAAAATATGATTGGGTGAAGGGACCTAAGAGAGACATGCATCTTACGATCAAATTTGACAACTATGGCACTCTTTGCCCGGCGGTTATACAATATTTAAAGAATTGTGACCATAATACCGTACACACTATCTCTTTTAGGGCGGTGGGAAAACATAGACATATAGCCACCAAATGCTCCCGAATGGCCATTTAAGTCCTTATCGACTTCCTCGTGTGTTAAAAAACATCGAAATATAGAATCAACACCACGACGATAAATAATATCACCAACAATAGTATATTTTTGGGATTGGTATCAATTCTAGGCATTAATCGGTTCATGAAATTTCTGAAATTTGAACATTTTGGACTTTGAAGGTATATAATTGTATATCCATACGGAGCAAGAATCTTGATTAAGAACATGGATTAATCGGGAAGATCCTCTTTTGCCACAATTTTAAGATTCAATATAGGAAAGTCAAATAATAATTAAAGCAAATATCAATGACTTCTTATATTTAGATGTTTCAAATTCCAAATCAAACTCTTGAAAGATAACAATCCATTTAGATTATTTCCCCCTAGAAATATTTGTTTAGTGAATGTTCATCATGAGGGTTGCAATCATAGATAATGGTTGTTTTGCGTAAAATTATGTAGGGACGAAACGTTAGACATCTTGAACTTCCCAGAGGCCAATTTCCCCACATGTGTGTATTTGATTTCGGTTGGCGTGAGATTCCTACTCAAATAGTAAATCACTTGTTCGAGTATCATATTCATATTCTTTGAACTAATACCATGCCTATGGTGGCATTATATTCAACTAAATACAAAAATTAATCCGTGATAATCATGCGAGATGCGATAGCAGTGCATGGTTCAACGTATTTTTTAGTGCATCCAAATTTTTTTAGTAAGTAGTCCCAAATGAATGGAATGCCCTTTTTCAAAAATTTGAGTAAAACCTTTAGTTAGCTCAACGTAGTGAGGACTAAATCTACGTAAAAAAATTATTTCCATTGCAAACTTTGGAGTTGGCGAAGATTAAGGAGGAGGTAGATTGAGCAATGGGCCTCGATCTTAAGTGAATCGACCACGAATGCCTTCCTTTGAAATGTCAAATCATAATAATTGTCTTGATTGTACACAAAATACACACTTATGTGGATTCAAATGAATATTTTAATGCTTACATAAAATGAAGATAACAAATGCATAGGATCATCTTGTCGTCTCAATGAATGAGCTGATGAAGTCATCCGGGTAGGAGGTTGAAAAATATGCTAGATATCATGAATTGTATAAGACATGGTCCTCAGAAAGACTTGTTCAGAGTGTTCTTCAATCAAATGATAGTTTGCAGATAGGAAAAGTCCCCCATGGATAGATGAGACGTAATTTTGGGGTGATTAAGAGAATATATTTGGGAAAATCCATCCATAAATGAAAGGTTTTGTTTTAGACACAATGCAATGACAATTTGGTGATATAAGGGCACCTAAAAGGACATTGGTGAGGCCATTCTTGTGAACCTTTAAGATTAAATGCCAATTTCACATATGGTGACGGTCCTTAAAAATCGTTGTTGTAAGTGTATATAGTGATGGTCCTTTAAGGGTCTTTCTTAGCCATTTCCATCCTGAAATTTTGGTGAAGTCTGATGGGAGTTCAGTCATTTTGCCATATTGGCAAGACCAAAAGACCGAACAACATCATAACCACTTTGGGGCCTTAGGATCTGTTAGCCCCCTATAAATTTTTTGACAAGAAAACAGGGGGCTAAAATGTTGTTGAGCCTTCAAGGAATGCATTTCCCCTGAAAACACATCATCCTTGAAGCCTCTTTGTGCCTTTTGTCCTTTGGTGAAATCCCCTCTGCTGATTTCCATCATAAAGCCTTTCTGTTGTGAAGAAGAATGCCCAAAGGGCCCTTTTCCCTCTTATTTCACCCCTACTTAGCTTCTATTTTGTTCCCCTTTGTCTCCCCTTCTATTTCCCTTCTTACCCTTCAAATCCCCCCAAAATCCCCGTTAAATTCTTCCCCTACCCTTTGTTTTTCCATTTTCCCCTTTACCCCTCTATCGCTCCCTTCTCTAACCTTCAAAATTCATTAAAATGGGTTAAAAACCCACTTTCCCACCTTATAATAAGGTCTGACCCCTTTTTCCCCCTTCTTCTATTATAAATCACATTTTAAATCATTTCAAAACAAAATATGCGATTTTTAAACTACTTCCCCGACCATACCCCTTAGG
The DNA here is from genome assembly GCA_034641835.2 of Pinus albicaulis. Lineage (NCBI taxonomy): Eukaryota > Viridiplantae > Streptophyta > Pinopsida > Pinales > Pinaceae > Pinus > Pinus albicaulis. Next base: position 32,845 of record JAXQQM020070321.1, read on the forward strand.
ACCTTATAATAAACAATGTTAACGTCTATTATAAGTCCCGCCCCTAACCACTTCCCCTTGCCATACCCGTGAACTTTATTATAAATTTTTATTTTATATATATCCCCACCGCATAACCCAAAGTCCTTAACCCACAGTACAATCGCAAATCACAAACTTTTTCGACCGCATGTTTTATGTGGATTGCTCCGATCTCGCGTCGCAAATATTTGTGATGCGATCAATCACGTCGCAAATATTTGTGATGTGATTGATCGATCGCAAATCCCTCCGATCATCGCATCGCAGCTCCGCTCGATTGCACAATCGCAAGTCCCTTACCTCCTCCTCCGATCGCTCCATTCCTCCGATTGCCCGATCACACCATCCTCCGATCCGCCCGATCGCAAGTTGTTTCCTCCGACCTCCGATCGCGCCATCCCTCCGATCCCCCAATCGCACCTCTGCTCCGATGACCTGATCGCTCCGATCTGAGATTGATCGTAACTCCCCTCCGATTGATCACATCACACATCCTCCCACTTGTGATTGCGATTACCTCCCGCTCCCGACCTCCGACTGCAATTAGACCTGCCAAGCCCCACCACTTAACTCTTTCCTCCCATTCATAAAATAAAGGATTTTCCCTTTGTAAAAGGGAATTTTGTTATATTTTCATTTATATAAAGGTCTCTTCCAATCGCATCAAAAAATTTTGCTTGCGATATGTGCATCCCTCCGCCCCGCTCCGATTGCGATTGCGATTCCCAAATGGGTCCCACCCTGTACGGTCATTCCCCTCGCATTTATGTTGCATTTCTTCCATTTCCTTTGTATTTCCTCCGTTAATCAAACCTTTGTGTTTTACATTAAGGTTTGATGAATCGCCCTCCACCATGATCGGGTTCCACATCTGTGGCTCCACTTCATTGTTTTCGGTGATTTCCTTTGTAATTCGCCCAACATTTAATCTTTGGGCTTTATACTATTAACCATTTATTTCCGCCACTCCCCATTATTTTCACCGCTCTCAACTGTTCCTCCGGGCCTCCGCAACATTTCTACACCACTGCCTAGGTTTGTAACAGGTGTGTTTTATTATGCAGATAGCACAGAGATGGCCATTTCAGCATTTGCCAACAGATCAACGGAAGAGATTCAAGGGGGTTAATGACTGTTATCGATATAATTAACGTTTGACCCCGCATTCAAAGGAAAGGGCGCACCTTGAATATTTAAGCACATTGTCAAAGTCTTATCTGTGTTCAATATCAGCAAAGTACTCTTCTCGAGACGGGACACCTTCCTATAAGAAACCTCCATGCCTCTTCAAGCCCTTAAATGTATGTTACGGACAGAAGCTTCTTTAAGACTGTATGGACAACAATAATAGAGGTGGGGAGTGACCTGCGGACCTTCTCATCTAGTCTATAATTTCTAGAAGGTAGCACAGAGTTCCAGACACCTGAAAAGACTCCAAAGAAGCAGCGAAGGTCAATCTTGGCCTGACAAAGTCTCCCAAACCATACCAGAGTACACACAGTGATGCAGATTTCCATTAAGCAGAGTGGGCATTCGACCTACCTCCCCTCTGTCTTAATGAGATCCATTCAATGATTCATCTACCTCTGTTTTTCTCTTCCCCTATTAGAATTCCCAAGAGCATTATTGAAAGGGTTGTTGTTGTGCCGTTGTGGTCCAGTTGCTGCGGTGGCAGTTATGGGAATTCATTTGGACAGTTAGAGCAGTTTTGAGAGGGAGGAGCAGAGTAGTTTCTATGTAGTAGGCTGGGAGGAGAAAGTCTGGAATGTAATTAGCCATTGAGCTCAGATGTATGTGACTGGTTTTGCATCATTAATCAAGCACATTTCACAGGATCCTGGTCTATTACTATTGGTGATGTTTTTCTGACTTTGTTTATTACATTTTCATGTTGTTCATTGTTCTACTAGCTTGCATCAGAAACATGGCATAGGATTTACCCTTGTTAGGTACCCTATGTCTCTGCTCTCCTTGCCTTCAATGTTTTCCTACTAAATATGTGTATCTGAGGATTGATTTCAATTGATTCAACCAGTGTAGTAGTTCCTTATGCTGTTAGCTGATGCATGAGTTATTTGAATATGTTCTTAGATGTTCTTGTTGGGTTTACGCTGAAAGAGTTGGGAACACTGGGGATTAGAGCTAGCCCTGTCCACTAGGATCCTTATGCAGCCAGCTGACCCTTATAAGATCTCTTTGTTAATCTTATCTCTGTTTTCTCTTGGAGCCTGCTAAAGCTGACCTGGAGTTAAATGACCTCTGGTCTGATCTATAAGCTGCCCCTTTGTCCCTCTTTTGAGAGTTGCCTTTGAGTATGTCTAAGCAGGTCTGGAGTTAAATGACCTCTGGCCTGATCTATAGACAGAAATTGGGTTGCTTTCCTTCTTTCACCTTCTTCCCTTAATGTTCCATTCCATCATCTATCTAAAAAGATCCTTTAGTATAAATGACTTGCCCTCTGAAAGCCTTGACTATTTGTTGCCAGTAATTCTCCTTTCATGACTCTGTAGCCCAATGGATGGCACTTTCTTGACCTATCCCCTTTACTGAAACATCCTACTGCTTTTTTCCTTTTTCTCCCATTACATTCTCAGTCCATGATCTCATGACCAACTCAGCAACCAACTAGCCAAATCATTTAAAAACCCCCCTTTTGTGCTTCATAACTAGCCTAACATCTCATTTGAGCTTTCAAATATATATCCTTCTTTTTCTTAGTGGAGAGATCCCTCTCCGGGTCCAGGAGGGCTAGATCCTAGGGCCCCAAAGTGGTTTGATGTTGTCTTATCTTTTGGTATTTCCAAATCTGCCAAAACATAGGAACCCTGACAGGATCTAGCCTTCCTAGACCCGAAGAGGGATCTCTCCAATAAAGGCAAATAATGATATATATTTGAAGCTCAAGATGAGATGTTAGTCTAGTTATGAAGCACAAAGGGAAGGACTGCTTGATTTGGTTGGTCCCTGAGTTGGTCGGGAAGTCATTAGCTGAGAAGTATGGAAGAATGGGCAAAAGCTGAGAGTTTGGAAAAAGAGGATAGGTTAGAGATGTGCCATCCATTGGGATATGGAAATCATGAAGAGACCACCTCCGACTAAGAGGAGCTTTCGAAGATCATGCAAAGGATCTTCTGGAGTGGAATGGGACAGTAAAGAATGAAAGGAAGACACAGGGTAGCTTTGTCCGGGCCCGGAGGTCTGTAACATCCGAATGCCTTCGACGCCTCTCAAAGGAAAACAACGAGAGATTTAAACAGAACTAGGCTAAGATTCGAGAGAAGGGCTTTTAACCTTCAATGCTTTGACACTAGTTCAAGAGATCTTTGAAAGGCCAATACGTTGGAAAAGGACCCCAATGAGCGGGGCTCACACTAAATCCCCGGTATCCCAATTCTTCAGCCCTAAACCAAACAATAACATCTAAAGCGACGGACCACATCAATTCACACATCGAGTAAGCATGGGCTAGACCAACGGCTTTAGCCCAGTTAAATTACATGAATTTTTCCCTAGATTCACTATCGGTAGAAAACATCAAAGGCAGAATAACGTGGGCATTAGGGTACAAAAAGGGTATATCCTATGCACGATTTGCGGTCTTATCGAAAATAAATGGAATGATATGATTAAAATGATATAAGACAATGCAATAAAAGAAACATCACCGTAATATAGACCCGGGATCTTGTAATGAAATTTTCTCGCTTAATTGATGTGCAAAACTGATCACATACACTAAGCTCAATAGGTTGTCTGATCTAAACTTTCTCCTCAGCCTACTAAAATTAAAAACTACTCCGCTACTCTCCCCAACAATTGTTCTAACGGTTAAATGAGTCCCTACACTAACGGCAATACCTTTACAATATGTTCTTTAGGGATTCTTATAGAATGAGTAAGTAGATATGCAAATTAAATGGATCAAACTAAGACGAGTGAATATCAACGCCCATAAACCTCTTCACAGTAAATACAGCAGTTTGGTTAGTCTCCCAGTCATGTCAATATTTGACCTCGGATGTGTTCTTTGAAGTCCTTTCTGGTATTGGAGCACTCTGATTACGATAAATACGAGCAAGCAAGGTGGCGGAAGGTCTTACAGGTTTCCATGCCTATCATAACTTTGGTCACGACGGTGTTTAAGAAGCTTACGTCGGTGAAATGGCTTTCGAAGATCGAGGAGGCATGGAGACTACGTAGGAAGTGCTCTCACGGCTCTGTTCTTCGAGCATATACAAAATATGTCTTGTTTCATGTGCATTAGTCTTCAAGCTAAGTCTTCTTCCTTTGAATAAGGATTAAAACATTTAATCTTCAATTATGACAAATCCTCTAATTCGTCTCTACTTTTACTCTCTGTAGCTACTACAATGGTTCCTGCGTGCTCAAGATCCATAGTTGTTGATATTATGGAAAACAGAGTGGGTACCACTCTATTTTGCACAATGCAATAAACTCATTATAAAAATCAAGGGAGTGGCGGAAGATTGATGTAGGCCTATATGGAAGAGAGATGGCGGAATGGCACATGCTGAGTGAATATAAGTTTGGCAATAGATAAATGAAGAAATGTCACAGAAGGAGGTTTGGTGTGACAAGTCCTGGTAGATCGGTCATATCTTTAGCTTGATGATCAGCGGCTTAGTGAGAATTTCCCTGTACTTTGGAAGAATTAGGAGAAGGGGACTAAATTTAGTGTTAAACATAAAGATTAACGCTTAGGAGGCTGAAAATAAAGGAAATAAATGAGAAATGAATGGAAGTCGAGGAAACATGATGGTGGGACCGGCTAAGTGGGAGGGCAATTAGATATGAACCATTGGATCTCCAGAGGAGATCAACGTGGGGATCTTTCGGTGGAACACTATGGAAGCCCTATGAAGAAATATGGGAGGAAAAACACGATATTATATAGACCATAGATGCTGGATCCTTGAGCCGGTTGTGATTGAATGGAGTTGCGGGGACAAAGGAGGAAAGTGGTTTCAAGAGGAAAACACCGTGTGTCGCCTTTGCCGAAAAGCGGTTTTGAAATCCGCTGAAAAGCGCGATATATGTCCTTGTAACCACGTGGCCTTTTAAAACCACTTACATCGCGTAAATATCAAGTGTTAAAAACTCGGATATTAAAATAACGCGATGGATCTCAGCCGTTAGATGGAGGTAAAAGATCGGACGGTGCGGGTGGCCGTAATCATGGGAATGAACGGTCGGTGCATTGATCGATCCGCCGGCGGGTTTGATCTGGCCGTCGAATCTAAATAATGGATGATCAGATTAAAGGGGAAGTGGAGCAAAAAGAGTTACGTGAACGGGCGGGATGAATGAGGACCATTAGATCTAGGAAGATCAACGGTTGCGGTGGATCGAGGAAAATGACCAATCGGACATAGGGGCGGAGTGAGGTAATGCGGACCATTAGATCAAGCGGATGGATGGCAATGATTCAATCGGGGGCTTTCATGTCGGAAGATCAACGATACGGGAGTGGGCGCTTTGCGATTTGCGATTGGCGACCCGCAGGTCACGTCTGAGCCATTGTCGAAGGCGGCTCTCATGTATCCGGAGAGTGGCAGGAGAACGATAGGTGCGATGGGGAGACAAGCCTTGGCTAGTTAGATCTTAAAATATCAATGGCTCGGAATGTGCCCAGCGTTCTTATAGAACAAAGACCTCGCATCGGAAGAATTCAAGTGTAACAAAGAAAATGTCTCCCCCGAATGTTAGATTGTGATTAGCGCCTAGGCCTTTAGCACTTGGTTGGGCACGGGTCATGTGGGAAGTAGTTAAGAGCTGGGCCAAAACGGGCCTAAACTGTGAGAAAAAAGGGTGGTTTTGGCCTAATTTTATGTTTTTTAAGGCCAAAAAGGGATTCGGTGAGGAATAAAGGGTTTTACAGGCCAATGAAAGGATGTTTGTAAGGTTTAAAGGGGAGATGGGATGATTTACGGGGTTAATGAGGAAATCTAAAAGGGGAAAAAGTGAAAAGTAGGTTTTGGAGATGAAATAGGGGGATATGGAGGCCTTTTTGAGCATTCTCACACTTTTGAACAAATAGGTTTGTAACTTCGAAATGCTTGATGAGGATTTATCAAAGGACAAAAGGCACAAGGAGGCTTCAAGGATGATGTTTTCGGGAATGCATTTCTTGAAGGCTCGAAAAATTTTAGCCACTGTTTGCTTGTCAAAAATTTCATAGGTGGCTAACGGGGTCGTTAAAGGCTCATCGCTAATTCTCTATTTGGTGACACTTCTAGTGACGAATATGACCCTCGTTGATGCTATTTTCTTACTTTTGGTGAGTCAAAAATTTAGTCACCATTGATCATTCCATGAGATTTTGATGATGTTATTTTTTCCTTTTAATATATTTTTTGTCAAAATATAACGATTTAATACCATTATTGTGGATTTTTTTTAATATGTCCAAGGCCATAGTGGTTAAAATCGATTTTTTTTAAGAAGTAATTAGTGTGTATCATTTCCTAAAGTAATGACTAGTCAAATAGAGTTTCTATGAGTCAACACATGATTCATATCTATTAAGTTTATTATCTAGACCTTTAGATAAATTCCCACTAGTGTGTGTAAAGAATATGTATTTAATACATAATCAAGCTCTTTCAATTCTATTAATGAGAAAGACCTAACATTCCTCAACAATTTGGGCACACCTTAAATTAATGCTTTGGCACACACTAACATTTCTTAGCACCTCACATGTCTTGGAACATCTTTGTACCTAGAACATATTGTCATGACACTTGACACCCAAGCACATGGTGGCATGCGCTAGCTTCTTTATAGAAATATCCTAGCATGTGTTGGCATGCATGTAGTCCCTAGCATGCCTTGGAACACCTTGGTTGAATGCATTGAAATACATTATCACTTGACACACGATGCCATTTGGCATGTATTGGAACCTATTATTAGTGTGGCTAGCATGCCCCTTTTTAAAAGATAAATTCCCGACTTATTAACCCTCTTATTGTAGTTCTTCCTTTTGTTTTCTTGAAACTTCTTGACACATATTGAAATACCACGGAACATCCTTAGCACCTGGGATGTATTGAAATATATTGGAATTATTTGGCACATATAATTAGCACACCACAGGACTCCCAAGCACACTTTTTGACACTTTTTGACATGCCTATATTCCCTAGCATGCCTTACCAACCCTTAGTTTCCTCCTCCTTGGCATGAAAACTAGCACTCATTAACACTAGTCTTACGGCATACATTCCTCATATTCAAATTAAATTTCCATGAATTTTGACCTAGTTCTCCCTTAATGTTTTTCCTAGTACTCCTTAACACTCTGAACATGCATTAACACTCTCTAGCACACCTTAGCACTCTTCAACATGCCCTTCCACTTTATAGTATGCATAACACTACGTGACCACATATTGGCACTTGGCACGTGTTAGCACTTGGAAAGTATTAACATGTATGGAATATGACATGCCTTGGTATAATTTTGTATGGTTTAATATTAAATTTATTTGAGATCAAGCTGTTGGAAAGTAAATGAGAAGCAACAAAGGAAGACTTGGCACTTATAATGCACTAAGAATTTTCACTTGGCACCCTCTTGGCACATAGTGTTGGTGTGCCTAGCATGCCCCTCTTGGAAAGGTAAATTGATGAATTATTAACCCTATTATGTGTTCATTTCCTTGTAGTTTAACTCTTTTCTCCTTTTTTTTCTTTGAAAATCCATGGCATGCATTGACACACCCTTTCACATCTTGGCATGCCTTATCACTTGGCACATCTTAGCATGTTGTATGCCTTCGCATTATCGACACATTTTAGTGTTCCTAGCACACCTTGGCCTCATATCCCCATAAAACCTTTAAATTTTTTCATGACTTGGGAACCCAATCAATTCCTTGGCTAATGCAGTTCATGTGACAATATTGCCTTGCTTCAACCGCAACAACTTGTGCACCTACTACAAGTAGATTGTGCCTTGTTAACCTAAGAACTTCCTATAACTCATCTTATGCCACTCATGTCCAACCTCAACTTGTCCCACTTGACTAGTTACTAATACAAAGGATCACATGATATATCCATGGCCATAAAACAACTTAAGCAACATAGCTTGCATAAGTACATGTATGTTCGAGTTCATATAAACGTATAAATTAACTAAGAGTTTGCAAAAACCACAAGATGCACAAGGCACACAAGATATAATCCGACACAAATTAAGTGCCCCAAAAATTATACACAAATGTATATGAAATTGTCTAGAATAGTTTAAAACAAGAGCATGTAGCTTAAGTGTACCACATCTCATATAAAAAAAATAGCTAAAGGAAAAACAATGTTGTGCCTTGCACAAAGTGATCTCCCTTTGTATAAAACTTCTATGTCGGCCGTATAACAACCGTAGGCTGAATCCTATAAATCCTATTCTAAACTTCTAACACACACTTAGATCCTTAGCACACTTGAATTTGTGACACTCCCTAGACACACACTCTTATTTTTTTCCTTTCCATGCATTTAAACCTAGTTATCCCTTGATATGCTCGACACTTCCCAACACTCTTCAACCTACATTGACATTGTCCTACATGTGTTATCATGGCTTTTCATTCTAAATGTGCATGCCCTAACCCTCTAAGTATCATTCCCTCACAACTACCCTAACTTAATTTGCAACTTGGGAACCCAGCCAAGCCCTCGCTTGACTACAGAGCTTGACCAAGTTACGGTTACTACAACTATCTTGTGTTGTTGTTGAATTGTGTAGCTTGGGAGGTACTCCACAAGCCTCGTGAGATGGGTTTTTTTGAGTTTGGTCAAAAAAGGCTTTGTGGGCAAGAAACTGAGAAACAAGGGATTTTGGACCAGATAGGGTTTAAAATCTCAAAGAAAATTAAAAGGAAAATTAATATTTCACGAGGTCTAAGTGGATAAAACGTATGTTCTATCTGATTCCTAAGAGGTCTAGGAAAAACTATTTAAAGGAGACCTTAGGATGAATGAAATAACATCAAGTGAAGAACTATTTGTTCAAGGGGCGAGAGAATCTTAGACTGAAGTAGGTCGAGTAGAGGGCCAAGTAGGGTTGCTAAAGGGAGGCCATCACTCAAGGCAAGATCATCATGTGAGGGTTCACAAGAATGTTGCATACCTTAATGATCGGTTCGAGCTTCTGAAGTAGGATGGCATATTGTTAGTTCTCTTATGGCATAGCGAGTGACTTAAGAGAGGTTGCTCATGAGAATGCAGGCATGTGATTGATAGACAACATTGAAGGCCACATTAAATTATAAAATGTTGGAATTTACCTTAAAACATTGAAATTAGGCTTGAGAAGGGCAAAAAAATGCACCCTGCTTGGTGAGGAATTTTGATGCAGGAGTGAGATATGCGGGAATCTAATTTATCTTTCCCTTAAAAAAATTGTAATTTCATCTCATAAAAACTTGTTTTGATTAACTAAGTCATGACGACTCAATTAGATCAAGAAATTCGAGTTGAGGGTCCCAAGATGGGCTGTATAGGTATTAATCTAATATTTTTGGAGTCCAAAATGCATTTTATGCATTAGTGGGGCGGAGTGTGAATTAGTTAACTCAATTAAATGAGTTAAAATCAGTTTAAATAGTTCTAACTAAGTGATGAGCTAGCGAGAGTTTGGCCAACGAATTAAATTTTCTTTAATTCACAATGAGTGATCAACCAAATAGCTTATAATTCACTATTAATAGCTACATGCATTTCAACTTTGAGGAAGGCCAGTTGAGACAAAGGTTAAAGGGAACATAACTATCAGTTGTATTTATATAAAATTTCCCGTGTACAATTATAAACTCATTGGGATTCCATGATGGATTATTGAAATCAAGGAAGGCGATTTTCCTAATTAATAGGGAGCTAATTCCCTAGAGATTGCATGAGTAAGGAAGGTTGAAGGAAGGCTAGAATTGGCTAAGTAATATCTTAGATTTTACTTTAGATCGAGCGGAGACAATTGGTATAGTCTTTGGAGAATTTCATGAGAGATTAAGCATTGTATTTTTAAAACTGATTCCTTGAATTATTACACAATAGATATAGAGTGTGATTTTATGATTTTTTTCCCCAAAACTATCTTGTGTTGATAACGATTGATAATTTATTTATCTTACTTATATGTGATTGTGCGATACGTGTTTGTTTCAGAAAATTGTAGGAAGGATTCAACATCTTGTTTTAGTACATTACAAGATTAGATTGAATCGTTGGTTAAAGATTTTCTACATCTTATCAAGCGAGGAAGTTTTTGGATGGCAGTTTGCGAGAGAATATCACGAAGATTTTGGTGTAAATTTTCAAAAAATACGTGTTGGATTCCTTGCGAAAAACTACCCAAATGGAAAATAAATTCGAGCTCGATGAGGAGATATCATCGATTTAAAATAAACTCTATTTTAGAAAATTTTGTAATGGTGAGATAATAACAATGTGCACGATTCAATAACCTATATGCACTTGAGGTGCGGATGCATGCAAAGATTTGAGGCGCAAAACGGAGTTAGAGACTTGTTTGTTGAGAGGTAGGAGTACAATTACCTCTCAACATGCAACCTTAGAAATCTCGAAGGTTGTGGAGCAGCCACAATTGGAGAAGCGAGAGGAGACTAAGTGAAGTGTCCACTCAAGCGAGACCTCCAGGGGAAATTTCAGCTAGATGGGTGGAGGGAACATAAATCGCCTCAGTGAAAGGTGGGTTGATGTGTAGACATAATCCCAAGGTAGAGAAATTTGGGGAAGGGTCCATTAAGGTGTGTCTCATGGATCGGAACCTAGCTTCTGATGAGTCCACAATACAACGATAGCGGGAAGGATCAGTTAGATTGATGCGGTCGAGATGTAAGGAAGAAGATATAAATCATAGAGACGGATGTATCGAATGCGGAGCGCATATTAGAGTTGGAAACATTGCAAATAGCATAGATGCGAGATGTCATCATCAACGTAGAGAGTCAATTAAACGGAGTGCAATAGCTAGCGTAATAAGAAGACTACGATGAAAAATTCATTATATTGATTGATTGTTTGAAGGCTATTCGAGTTTCAATATTTGTAGGTGAAAACAACAATAGAAGAAGGTGCATGCGGGAATTCCAGATATTAGATCGGGATAGATTGAATTCCTTTCTTGTTGAGAGGGAGTGTTGAAATTTGCAACAAGAAGCAGTGAAATCGGCAACCAGGAAAGTACAAAAAAATGCACCCTGCTTGGTGAGTAATTTTGATGTACCCGGGGAGTGAGGAATGTGAGGCGCCTAATTTGTTTCCCTCAGAATAAGTTGGACAATAAATTTAATTTCATCTCATAACAACTGAATTGATAACTAAGTTATGATGGCTTGAGTTCACTCAAAGAATTCGAGTTGAGGTGATCGAGAGGGTGGATATTGGTGGCCACCCGCCTATTCCACTTGGGCCCTTGCCATTGTCTCTTTCACCTTTTCATTTTCCTTAATTATAGCCGCAGTTTACTATTTTTGTCATTTTTTCTAGTCTTGAACATCTGAAATAGTTTTGAGTCCCCAAATAATGTTGTTTGGGCATGACAAGTTTGGAAATTTCATATAAATGGTGTTATAAGTTGTATTCCTAGGATATTTCTTTCCTAACGAGGTATAACCGAGATCATATGATCAAGTTCGACCTAGGAAGTTGGCTTCCCAACTACCCCAAACGAGGCCCATAAAATCTTGGTGTTACATCTCCTCGGGTTAGGGTTTCTCTTATTTTTAATAAGAGCCCTTATTGTAACACAGTTTTGCAGACATGTAGCACATCACATCTCTTCTCGAAGATAAGCTATCATCGTCCAAGCTAGTTTTTTCCATTACGTTTTGTAAGAATTTTCGGTATTTGATATTAATGAAATGAAGTGTTATTCCTACTACATCTCTATGTTTACGTTTATTTACATCCTTTTTATTGTGTTCTGCATATGTACGGATCATGAGGGTCTAAGATGAGCTGTAGAGAGTCTAATATTTTGGGGGTCCGGTTAGATTGATGCATTAGTGGGGTGTGAATTAATTAACTTCCCGATTAATTGAGTTAAAATTAATTTAAATAGTTCTGCTTGAGTGATGAGCTAGTAAGGAGTTCACTTAATTAAATTAGATTTAATTCACAATGAGTGATCAATTAGATGTCGGTTAGAGGAAGACCAGTTGAGAGAGGTTAAAGGGAACATGACTATCAATTGTATTTATACAAAATTTCCCATATGTGCAATTATAAAGTCATTGGGATGTCATGATGAATTAGTGCCATAATCTCTTAACCCCTACACTTATAATGCATAAGCCATCAACCCCTTGGCGCATTAAACCTTAAGCCATTAACTCTAACCCTCTGATCCATAGACCCCTAAGCACTAACCCCTTATTCTCTTAACTTCGTGACCCTTAAACCTTAATCCATAACCCCTAAAACACCTTAAAACCTAACCCTTAGCGCTAACACCTAAATCCTTAATTATTAAGCCCTTAACCCCTAAATCCCTTCCCCCCGAGCCCTTGGCCCTTAACTCTTAACTCTTGAAGCCCTTAACCACTTAGTATCTAAGGCAAAAAACAACACATCAAACCAACAAAATAACCTCTTAGGAGAATCCTTCACCTCTAACTAAGAATATTGATACCATTTTATTTTTAAGGAGCCAATTGTCTGGTCACCGAGGGTGTGTGTTTGTGGTGTGCACTTATTAACATGTATACGAAATGTAGAAAAAATGGATAATTTTAAAAAACTCAATAAGAATTGCTCACAATATATACACGTCATGTTAGGCATGGAGCTTGTAGTTCTCTCCCACATAAGGAGTTGGCAATGAATAGATCACTCATAATGACACAACCTTTCAACCCTAATAAACAAAGGGCTAACCCTTTATACAAATATTTTGCTTACTAAAACAACGCGGTTATTATTGATATGAAATACTATACATAAGATAAAATAAAATGATATTATCCACATAAATTCTTGAAATAGCCTCACATTTTCCATGAGTGGTGAGGCAAGGGTGAATGTAGGGCACTATTAAAGTTACATCTGTTTAAATTCCTTTCATCCATCAAGATTTTTTTCCATTAAGGGTTTATGCATCATCACAAGGGAGCATGACACCTTTTTGTGGGGGAGAGATTAAAGTTGTAACACAATTCAAATGACTACACCTCCAATGTAAATAATGACATTTTGTGTCACTCCCTCCTTAGCACACTTGGAACTCGTTGACACTCCATAATTCTGAGACTCTTATCCATTCATTTCCATGCATTTTAAGCAGTTTTCCCTTGCGTTTCCGTGGCACTCCCTAACATTCCCAGACACACATTGGCACACCCTAGAACTTGGAACATCTTGGCATGTCACCTTGGAACTCTATCATTCCATGGCACTACCTAAAATCTTGTCACTCCCTCCTTAGCACACCTAGAAATAGCTAACAATCCTTGTCACACACTTTTATTCATTCATTTCCATGCATTTGAAACTAGTGCTCCTTGTTTTCCCTTACACCCTGCCTCCACGATATGAATTGTCACACCTAGCACTTGGCACATCTTGGCATGTTTCCCTGGCATCTAGCATGCCTTAGTACTACCTAGTATATCTTGTCACTCTCTCTTTAGCACACATAGAAATCACTAGCAATTCATTTTGTCACAATCTCTTAATCATTCATTTGTTGCATGCATTATTTTCACCTGGAGCTCCCTTGTATTTTAGGACTCCCTAGCACTTCCTATCATGTGTTGCCACACCATGGAACTGACACATCTTAACCGCATACCACTCTATGATACACTAGCATGACTTAGTGATGCCTAACATACCATGTCACTCCATCCTTAGCACTCCTAATGAGACATAGCACTCCTCAACAATCTGACACACATAACATGCTTTAGCACACTAATATTCCTTGGCACCTCGCACTATCTTGGAAAATATTTGTACCCACCAACATCTTGCCATGACTAGGATGCCAAGTGCATGTTGGCATGCCTAGCACACGGTAACACTCTCCCTAGCATGCCCTGTAACACCTTGGCATGCATTGACATACATTAGAAATTAGCACACATTGACAATTGGCATGTAATGGAAACTATTATTAGTGTGCCTCCTGCTTATGCCTTTTGAAAAATAAAGATCCATTCTTGAACTTTGTTTCTTTCTTTTAAAGGATTGACCAATGTTTCACAACAAAATCCAAAAAATAGCCTTGTATGATAGTGTCCACCTAATGATTAACGATATGGGTTTTATAATGGTTCAACTAATTAGGAGAAACCAAAGTCTATACAATCCAATATATGGTCCTCTTTTGTCAACAATTTTGGCACTTTGTCTCAAGATATATTTTCTTTGGAAGAGGACATAAACAATATGTTCTAGATATTTCAAAGCAGATCACTCTTCACCTATGTTCCTCTCCTTTATGCCACATGTGATGTAGATTCCAATTGTCATCTTCTTGACTTGGGCATTCTTATTTTGTAAATGTGACCCTTGGCTTGTGTCATGAAAACCCTCCAAAACATTCTTAAATGATGGGATATCCTCTTCATGCGTGAAGCTAGGGAAATGTGACAAGCCATCCAAGATACCTCAAAATATTTGGTGCCTTGGGGAATGTGAAAGATATCCTCTATATAAAACATGCATAAAAATTTGTAGACAAGTGCCCCAAATGATATGTTTCCACTTGTACAATTGTGCTTCCAAATATTTGAAATCAACAACAAAACACACCTTAAATACATGAATGCCTCTCGGCATGTGGAAGAAAAAGTAAACCCTTACCTAGTCTTTTTATGTTGCTTGGAATTTGGTCATTTTGTCCTGGGAGATATCTTCTCTTATTTGGAAGAGGACATAGAAAAGCTTTTAGATGCTTTTAAATGCGGTACTCTTCCGCAATTTCCTTCTGCTTACACCACATGATACAAATGCCAATTTTTCATATTCTTGACTATGACATTCTTCTTTTTCAAACAGATACATTGACCCTTGACTATGCCATGAAATCCTCCAAAATATTCTTAAAGGATGAGAGCTCCACTCTTCATGCATGAAGCTGATGGAATATGACAAGTTATCCAAAATTTCTCCAATTATATGATTTGTGCCTTGGGAAATGTGAAAGGAACCCTCAATGGAAAATCATGCATAAAGATTTGCAGCCAAGTGCCCTAAATGTGAAATGTTTCCACTTGTGCAATTGTGCTCACGATGATGCTCAAAAAATTTGGAACCCTAGTTATTGCAAGAGTGACAAGGTGTCACTTTGGGTCAACTCAAGGTTATTGCCACTATCACCTTAGCAATGAATCCTCTCACTTTTTGGATTACTTATTAAATCTTGGAGTATCCCAAGGCATAAATTTATGGGGTCTTTTATGTGACTATATCACTAGCATTGAAAACCATATTTCCATTGGATGGTTAAACATCTTGATGAATGCTATCCTATTGACCAAAACTTGTATTCATTATTTCTTCCCTTGTAGCATCCTGATAGATATTTGTGGTGTTAATTAGCCTATTTTTGGTTCTCTTCTTTATGGAAACAATAGTATCTCAGACACCATTATTCCTACCTTTACAACTATAAGTTTCACTTCTATCCCATCGGAAAGTGGCTATCGTCAATGAATGGCTGCACAACATGACCCTATGAGACAATTTTTCATGTCATAGATGTAGTTCCCACACGACATAGACATTCGATGGTCTACATCATAGCCAAACACTACGTGATGGGTTTCATAGATACCCAACCTATGACAACGAGTTGTGTTCTATTGTTTGAAGGTTGTAAGTGGAAAACCTCTCTTAGCAAGGAAATGGCCATCCACATCAATTGTAGGCCTTTTTCCACTCTATATAGTCATTGGGAGTTAGTGCCCATGGATTTTATGTCATATTCTCCTCAACCAAGCATGAAATAAATGTGTTTTTGTTGTTGTTGACCGCTTCATTAGGATGGGAATTTTGGCACCTTTTAAGAAGATTGTCGGCACAAAACCAACGATCATAAGCTCTTCTTCAAGCATAATTTGGTTCATTTTGGACACCCAGACCATATTTACTGATAGGGATTGTAGGTTCCCTCAATATTTTATGGTTTAATCTTTGGTCCACGATGGACATCAGTTTGACCAAATCCATTGCCTTCCATACCTAGATTGATAAATAAAAAGTAGTCAATAGGATTATTGTAGATGTCCTTAGAGTATACAATTGTGAGCATCCACACACATGTGTTAAATCCTTCCATATTTTCAACATAAATTTAACATAACTCTTCATATTTCTATTGACCCTGAGCCATTTTCGGGTATTCTTGGGGTCCCAAAAATTAACAAATGATGTAGCTATATTCATGGAATAACACATGAAGATACCTCCCATACTTTGAAGGAATTAAGCAAAGCAACCAATTTTGAGGAAGGGTATCCAACAAATTCAACATCAAGTTAATGATAGTTTGTAGAGATTGCCAACTCCAAGTACCAGTAGATACACAATCCATTGGGTTCCACAAAAGTCTCGGGTTGGTGACAAATTATGGTTGGACTTTACATAAAAAGAAATTGACAAACTCCATAAAGCTCATACCACTTTGATACGATCCTTACACCATCACCCAGGCTTCGGGTGATAATTCTTTTGAGGATAATCATAGGATGATTTATATTACTTAAAAGGTATATGTTAGGATGATTTATGCTTAATGGGGTGCATGTCTAGAAAGAGTTCCTTTAACAAAACAAAAAATATGATCGCACCATTCTTGACATAAGTAATTTTGATATTCTACTTTAATGGCATCAAGTAACTACATAAGAGAGTTTAAGAATGGAATTTTTAGAGGGTTTGTTTTATATCAAGGTATGAGAACCACTATGTTTTTTCCAAAGTATTTACATATTACTAAATTTTTTAAATAGTACATAAATCTAATATTATTTTTGTTACATGCTCCTAGGTTATAATTCAAAGCATCATAGGTACTAAAACTCATGAAAGTTTTGTTTTTTCTCTAAATACCTAAAACTCCCAATTGTGCTACTCTTAATATTCAAACTTGCACTATTGTTAAGACTACTTCCTCTAATTCTTATTTTTCCTCCATAAGTAAGCTAACTATTAGGTGGGCTTGAACCATTATTAACAAGCTAGTGTGGTGTTAACTAATTGCATTTAAGAAGCATAAGGGGTAGGGTTGGTACAATGCCAACTTTCTTTATGTCTAGTGCCATGCCCTCTTGGTTTCTCGTCATATCTCCCTTAATAGTTGGGAAACATATGTTTGTCTTATGATATGGTTTCCCATTAGTTCATTTGATTCTTTCTCATCCACAATCTAATTCTACATTACCTCCAAAGCTGTCACTTTGTAATCACATACATCTTGTTAACCCACTCCTAGTGTGTTCATCATACCTCATTGAGAGTGCCTTGACTACTACTCCTTATTGAGCCATATTTTTATCATAAACCGTTTGTTTCTACAACCATTCTTTGGCCAACTCCTTTCCCATTCAAATTTTCGAGCCGCTTTCATCCTCAATTCACTACTCCCTTCCTCGCTAATCTCTTTTTCCAACTCATTTCCTTCTTCATTTTCTCCACATCTAGTTCAACCACCATTGGTTAGTTATCTACTTCACGAGCTTGTTCAACTTGCTCTTTAGATTTGTATCCTCCATGGTCTTTTGGTTCTTGAGCTCTCATCTTTTCCAACCCCATTGTAATCCATTCCTTAATGCAAAGTTTTACACTACCATGCTCATTGACATTGAGTTAGTAAAAACCTACTTTTCCTTCACCAACAACATTTCACATTTCTATCCTTGTAAAATTTGTGTTCACCAATATTGAATCAATAAATATTAATTAACACATTAAATTAAATAATTATTAATTATTAAATCAATAAACCAATTATATTAATATTATATAATCATTATTACTTAAGTTATATTAAGATTATAGAGTCATTTTCCCACACTTAGATGGCACACATTTCATTTAAAGGCTTCTCAAAAATTTTTGTGGGAAAATTTTCAAATTCAAAAGCACTTTTTCATTTTGTCTTGAAGCATTTGAGAACACGCATTTCGAAACAGTATCTGCAGTCGAGAGGTGTGCGGTATTCGAGCGGTCTTGCATAGGTCTTCGGCTTTAAGCATAACCAAGTGAAGGCTAATTCCCAAGCTCAGGCTCTGATCTCATCCGTTTGTGGGTTTGTGGGATTCGATCATTGAAACTCGGCATCAAATAGATGCGGTGCATTCCCCATCGACTAGTTCGTTGAATCTTGAAAAAGCTGTAGGGTATTGCCGTGTTTCCAAGAAGATTCGTGTTAGGGTTTGAATATACCAAACCATTATTTGATGAGATTTAACACTCGCATACATTTATAGATAGATTATTAACTCCACTAACTTCGAGGCGCACGATGGAGCCCTCTCTTCCCTCTGCATTGCATCACATGTGGCCAGTCAGGTTTTTGTTGAATCCAACGGATCATATGTCTCCCTTTGGGAGGCATGGCTTAGTTTTTCAACTAGAGAACAAGGCGGATGTGGCTTCATAGTTTTTAGCTTAAGCATGGTAGTGCCTATTACAAGAAACTATTGAATTAGAACAAGCAATATATCCGAGGCAGAATACTGTGGAGAAGTATAATGAGATTTCAAAGAATTCCTAGTCGATATGAATAATTCTGGAAGAGTGGACCTTTTAAACATAAATTGAAAAACAGGCGGAGTTGAAAATAGGGGATTTTGGAGTAGGATTTATATTTGCATTGGAATTCTATGCATGGGGTGCGTCGGTGACATTGTAGAGTGAGGCTTCACACTTCACAGGATACTATGTTTGAGTGGTGCCCAAGCATTTCCACTTAAAATATTCAATTTTTCTTAAGGTATGAAGGATGAGCTTTAATGCTTCATATTTTTTTGGTGAGATTCAAGCGTACTTGAAAATACCGGTTCAGGTTATTCTTTATACGGAGTTATTGATTCAAACATAGCCATATATTTAATAATATTTCATAATATTTCAAAGCAATAAATGATAGCGAGTTTCCCCTTAATACATGGTAATTCAGTTAAATGGTTTTCATTTTTGTCAACCACATTCTTAGTTGATTTGTTGATTTCACTTGAGACTGCGTCAAAGGATTCATCATCTGGATGTTAATTATCATCTTTTGATTTTTCCAATATTTAATGGGTTTATTTGAAGCGGTTGTTATTTATTTGCGCTGTAGTCCTCTTTGATAAATTGTTATTTTAAGAGATTAATTAGCAATTGAGGTTCTTCTTGTGGCAACCCTTCCAATGTCCCAGCGGCCGGGGTTATGAGCTATGCAATTATAGCCATTTTCTCTGCCAGGCATGATCTTCCATGGCTTTTGCCTAAAGTAGATTATATTTTGGCAACTGATGTTCTATATTACAAAGAAGTTTTACTTGCACATATTTAGTGCATTTGAATTTTTATGAAAAATGACAAATTGTTGAGGTGATCCAAGCTTTGATTGATAGGCTATCCAATTTCCTATCATCCTCTTACTCAAACAACACTAGAATGGGGCTAAACATGCGGATTTAGGGCTATAACTAATGCATAAGTCTACACCATATATTTGTTCAAACATGAAATTTGAGACCGACTTTCAAAGAGGCATATTCCGCGGACTTTTCTCTATGAGACATTGATTATGTTTTGGATCTTAAATCATAAATGCATGAGTTACACCTTTTTGGCCATGCTCCTAAAGTTGGATGTTTTCTCCGGTAATGCCCTTATGATGTTTTTTTCTTTGTTGAATATTTCTTTTTCATTCTTCGTGTAAACCTAATTGTTTTCTTTCAATGAGTTGGGTGTTCCTCTTCCCAGGTGCATCTACTGTATATCTTCTAAAAACCATTCATAGGCATTTTGTAATCAAAAATATGTACGTATTTTACGTTGTCATCAGCGAGATATGAAAAAATGTGCTTCTCCCTGAGTTTGGCCTCATAAGATTGAGCAAGTGTTGGTTTATTGTACCTTTGTTCATACATCAGATATGAGACCATTTTCAAAGATGCATCTTCCATAGTTAACTTTCTCTATAATTTCTGCCGATTATTGTTGGGATTTTTATCGAAATGCCTGGAAGTTCCCACCCTTTTGACTATGATTCTTAAGCTCGAAGCTCTTCCCACTAATTCCCTTATGAAACTTTATTTCTATGTTGAATTTCTCTCTTGCATGTGCCATGTAAATCTTTTTGTTTTTCTTTTAATTGATTGTGTTCCTCTTCTTAGTGCCTCTACCTTTAGATATGTCAAAACAATCATTCAAAGACATTCTTTACCAATATGCATGTCTTTCTTGTTGTCCTCGAGCCCATGAAACATCTGAAAAATGGTTTTCTCGTCTGGCCTCATAGATTCATAGCGGGTTTGGTTTATTGTACCTTTATTTTTTAGTTATAATAGTCGATAAATTACAAGTCATCAAAGTCTCTGAATCACAAATCGCCACATATAGCCTAAAAATAGTGTTGTAGGTGATGGTATTTCCCATGGGTTTACGATGCATGATGGTTTCAACTTTCTTGTACATTCTTGATGAAAAGGGATTTTTACATATTTTAAAATTTTGGAAAGTTGGGATCACCATGTTAATCTGCCAAATGTGATGAAAATCACATGTGCGGTCCTTTCATTGGTGGACAACACTTGGTCCCAACTTGGGGCGTGTTCTTCTTAGAGACAACCTCGAAATATTTCATGCACATATGAAATTAGCCACCACGTTCAACAAAAATATCATCACTACATAAGGTTTATTGCTACAAGTAAGCACAAGACATTAAAGCCTATGAATCTAATAAATCAAGACCGTTTCTCAAGCTTATTCAACTCTAAGCTACGCTTTCAGTAGAGCTTATTCATTTCCTATCCTCTTGTAGCATGTGCAAAATAAGGCTTCTAGTTGAAATTAGTAAATTAATGCAACTACCACAATCTCATGGATACAATGGTAATTTCCTATGTGCTTAGTCATCATGCAAAACTGGAAACCTCAAAATAAATGTTTGCGGGATGGAATCTTGTCATTGTTGGGCCACAATAGAACCTAGTACTTGCAAATAAAACATGTCATCAATTCCTTTTGATGCAACTGATGGACATGATCTGCCACAATATATTTGTAGTCATCTGAAGAGTATGTTTTTTGAACTCTGTTAAACCACCTCTTGCCCCCTTTTCTTGAAACTCCCATTTTTCCATCACATAGACATACTATTGTCCAAATTATTGTTGTTAAAGGTTTGTATTGGATATATGAAAACTTGTCACAAAGGAAACGTCGCAATTCTATCTTTTAGGAATATTGGTCTATTCTTCCATAGCCATTATTAGGCCACCACAAGTGCTAGTGATCCAACCCATCACGGAAGTTCTACACCTATGACTCTAAATTATTAGGCCTTCAAATAGTTGGGGAATGGAGTCCTTGTCATAGCTACGAGTTTCCCCTGAGATCACATCCACACTCCCACAACCTTTTGTATTTTTGAACACAAGCATCAACCAATTAACATCATTAGGCTTAGATTTATCAACGGTTCTTATCAATATTATCCCAGTGTCTAGGGTGATTTTTTTCCCTTAGGGTTGTTATTCCTAGCAAGGGTTTCTTCAATAAATATTTAGTAGTAGCACATTCATAAAAAGTATATGTATGCATAAATATAAAAGAGTCTCAACAACTATATAATTTATGCATGAATATAAAATTCCCGCGTAATAATACTTGATCAAAGCACAACAACTCTTGGTTAACTACCCGGTAATAATGAATGCATCCAATCAATAGTCAATACGGGTTGATAAATCCATACACACTACAATTCTTGCTACATTGACCAATCCAAGTGTATTATCTTAAATTAATGTCTATTTGATATTCTAAGTTTATTGCCTGGGGCTGGAGCTTATTTTAGAGATAACCACAAACTGGAAATTTCTCTGTTAGTCTCAATCAGTTATTTTCGAATTCAGTAGACGGTCCTACCTTGGGGCCAATATTAACCTTAAAGGCTATTTACGCTCGGACTTACGAACAACCTTTGCACAATTACCCTATAAATGTAATCACATGCTTTTTATGCTCTCTTAGACAATCTTGCCACTAATAACTTGTTTGACACAATTATGTTGTCTTGGTTCTCAAGATCTATGTAATCGGAAAAGATGCAACAACCTCAAATATAAGTGCTTGTGGAATTTGTGATACCAAATTGACCCCTATTCAATAATTGTTTGGGCCAACATTGATCCATGTGAAATACTTCCAAAATCCACCTTTCATTTCTCAATCTCATGTCAAACACTAAGTAATTTTGTCACAAACACAACAGCCCATTTGTCATTAGGCTATTTTAAGATGGTTTCCATATCATAATTGACTATTGGTCGACTATATATTATACATTTGCTAAAAATGAAAACTCTAAATCATTTAAGCTTAAAATGATTTTTCATTCTTTTATTGTGGACAAGGTACTCAAAGTTATGCAAGGGGTTGGGTCCCATTGTTCCTTTAGGATACAAATAACATGTGAGTTAGATATTCTTCTAGTATCATGAAGAGAACTCTTCAAAACCATTTCACATTGATCACCTCCACCAATTCTTGTTTATTTTTGAATTATATTAGAACTAGTCCCATCCCCCGGAGAGCATGAAAAGAGTGGGTACAAATTCATTCGTCAATTGTGTTCTAGGATATTTATACAAAGTATTCGGGTACATGTACAACTACAACTATTTCTGGGATCATGTCATATAAGTTGCACTTAAAATTTTTGATAAATATTTCGGTTTCTTGGTAGGTTTGTATAGGGTTTTTTGGCATTATATTGTGCGGTGGAATGTTCTCCTTTAGCTATATTTGCATGGTACTCAATAGTCCTATAGTTTTGAACCAGTTTGCTTGGTTCCAACATGGTTGAGTTGAATATTGAACTTGGCATCAACCCTTTCCTCCCGGTGTTGACACAAATGAAATGATGCAAAAATATGTCCACTCGGATGAACCACATCCTCAATGTGCTAGAGAACATATTTCCTATGAAAAATATTATAAGGCTCATGATCACATCCAAACTTGTTACTCTTGCTAGTAGCCTTTAAAAAAAATCACGCAATTCATGTTTTTGGTTACTGTGCATATATAGATTCTTATTGATGTGGATCCTCTTTGAAAGGTACCCCATAAGGCGAGTGGTAAACGAAACAAAATCTTGTTTATGACTACGTTGAGAAAATGTCCTCTTGTTGGTTTCAGATCCATTTTGACCTATATCATCGATCATTTGGGGAATTTCACCTTTTCCAAGCCCCAATTTTTTCCCTTAGTGTCGACTTCATGTGGATTTGTTAGAAGTTTGTTGTCTAAATTTCCTTGTAAAATTCTAGTGCATAGTCGGTGTCCACATATTCATGGAGAAGATAATATCTTTCCATTTGATGTGGTCTAGAGAGGTACATTTGGGTCAAGCCCAGGTATTCTTCATCGAATGATTTTCTTGAAATCGCTTTCATTCTTAACTTTCTTGTAGTTGTAAATATAATTGAGGGTTTCATTACGGGTTTCATCGATGATACATGTTTGTCCAACTTCATTATTGTCAACAATAGAGCCATATAGAGGTGGAAATGGATCTGTATATTTGAGCTTCATTAATTACATTTATAACATACCTTTGTTTTCTACCATGGAATATTTATGACATATGTAAACTTTGTCTTCTAGATGAGGTAGTAACATTAAAAGAGAAACTTCCTATCCCATAAGGATGGAAAGATAAATTTAGACCATAGGCATAAAAAATAAAGGGACCATCGGATTCCATGATATAGGATATTTAAGGGTTGAACTATAAAATTAATTGTTTCTTCACTCGGATAATCCCGCGAGGGTCACATTATTACTTTCATGGTTTTGAAAAACCCTTTGAGTTTATTGACCTCAAACTCTAGGAAACCATGATTACTTCCGTTTATTTCTTACACGATCATGATTCAAATCAAAAGTGCAACGTGGTGGTAAATTCTTGCTCTCTCTCAAACTCACAATGGAATGTCGAGGAGGTGCCAAGTATATTACCATGAAAGTATAAGAACTCCCTTACTTTCACTATTTGACAAAATAGGATTAGTGTCATTGGAAACAATTTGTGTCAAAAGTACAGTTTAAATTATCAACAAAGCATGATCTTATCATACTTCTCAAATGGTTGATCGCACGGTTTACTATACTAAGAGCGCATACATCTTGTATCATTAGTTAGACTATTAAAAAAATCATTTCTATGTTTATTGCTTTGTCATGTTGGACATCATGACTAGCCTCCTCACAATGGTGAAATTATTATCATGCTCCTTTTTCATGCAAATATTTCATAAAATCTAGGACACATACATCAACACATACCAGTTCTTTGATAAGGATGGGGTTTGCTATGGGGCTATGTTAGTCACAAAACCTTTGTCCATCATGAACTAATCTTGTGAATTTGGAGGGGTCCTTTTTAGTGATGTAATTTATCATATTCAAGAGGAGTGGGAGCTTCTTCTTCTTGTATAGGTGCCACAAGGTCTTGAAAGGTGTTTCATCCCATATTGTCTTTGGATCCCATGTTTAGCACAAAATTTATTGAAATATTTTAATTATAATTTCCCACAGTATCATATCTAAGAGGCAATATGAAAACCTAATTGTTTCTCTACTAATGCTTTGAACTTTTGAAATTCATTAAACACGTCATATTTTAATTATAGAAAATATACCCACATTTTTTTACTGAAATAATCAACAAATGGAAGGAAGTACCTAGCCTGAGTGGTTGATGTCATGTTCATTGGTCCACATATGTCTAAAAGTACCAAGCTTGAAGAGAACCCTCGCTCTCCAAGTTTTCCTTCATAAATTGGTATTCAATGCATCTTCCATACCTCCTGGCCTACTCAAACTCTGTAGACTTCTACAAAATTTTGAAAGTCCATCTACTAGTTTCTCTCATAGCGAGAGAGATAGGTCAAGTTGAGGTGCCCATGCACATTGTTACCATAGGGGTGCTGAATTTTGCAATAAAAAATACCTTTAACTTTACAATTTATACTAATATCATCAGCTAAATCTTAAGACATTGAAAGCTAAGAGATTCATCTAAAATGGATCATTAATCTTGGACATAGAAAGCACTCATCGTTTCATAGTTTCCAAAAGGGTCAAACAACCTCAATTATATATTTGAGCCTACCACTTATTTTAAGAGTTTCAAATCTTAAGCCATCAAATTCCTAAAGTGTAAAGGTGAAATAAGAAAGATGCGAGTCACTAATGGAGATCAATGTTTCTTTTCAAATTTATTCTTCCTTCAACTAGAGGGAATGATGGGATCCTAGGAGTTTAAGCTTTAGTGTTTTCAAACCTTGGGAATATGACATGAATCGTATGAAATGTTTATTTCCATTAAGCATGAGGAGAATGATTAACTTAAATGGTCTTTAACACAATCCCTCTAGATTTGTCTCTTCAAATGTGAGGGCACCCACTCATAAAGGACATGTTGGGAGTTTAAAATTTAGTTTTCAAACCTTGGGAACATATGGCATGAAACATATAATATGTTTTATTTACATTAAGCATGAGGGTAGAATGATTAACTTAAATGGTATTTAACACAATCCTCCCAGATTTGTCTCTTAAAATGTGAGGACACTTGACTCTCATGTTCGCATTTGCGATATTATCCTTTGGGAAAAGATAAGAAAATATAAATTGGACTAATGTATCAATCCATGTGAACATGATACCCATTCGCTCTCTCATACACTTCAAATGTAGAAACTTTGTCTCTAAAGGACATAGTTTGGCAATATATTAGTTTCCTCAAAAACTTAGGTTCGATTCAATTCTTCATGCAACATGATACTAAGAAGTTGCTAAGTTGTCTCCTACTAATATGCTAAATTGTTCGGCACATCAGTTCAACAATTCTAGATAACTCTCATGGTGTTGCAATCATTGGCTGGCATACTTTCTTAGTCCCACGAATTCTTTAAAACTTCCTCAACTATTAATCCTAAGAAGCCCAATAATGGAGTGAGCATGGATAGGCCTTGACTTTATCACATGTCTTCCATCTCACTTTCATTCTTATTTTGGGAACTCTTATACATTTATTATGTCAGTTTGCTAAGGCCTAAGATGGGAAAAATAAATAACAAGTGTGTGCAACGGCAACACACTTGAATATGAACTCGGCCTAGTCTTATGATGGATGTACATTTTAAGGGCTTCTTTCGTAATTCATTATTTTGAGTATATAAACTAACTATTTCCTTTGTCCTACAATTCCAATAGTGCACTTGGCAAGCGTCTGCGCAAATCTCTTTTGTTGCATATGGTAGGCCTCACAGTAGACTAAGCTTGTACTAGCATAATGAAAACATGACTGCCAGTCCTGCTTGTGTTTTAGTTTACGAGGAAACCTTTGCATTATTGAATGACTAGTGAAATGATAACAGTGAATAAGTTTCAAGATTTGGATAAGTCACAATATATATTATAATTGTCTTGCATATTGGCCTCTTGACCAATTTTTTCTAGGAATGCCTCTTACTGAAAAAATAATTTCTTTCCTAACTTGATTATGAACCTCTTCAAAATACCACGTTCACTAAGGCAATTGAGCAAAATATCTAATGCATGTATCATGCTAACACTACAAGCCATTGTAGAAAATAGAAACCAAGTTGAAAAAGGATCTACAACTACATTGTAGACGTATTCTGATGATAATACTTTCTTGAATGTCTATTCCCCAACATCCATAGCATTACCAAAAATAATCTTAGTTTGTATTTGTAACTCAAATACTATACATTCCAATAAAATTTTTAAATCATAGTTTTACCTTGTGGAAATGATTTTCCCCATGCCTTTGCTCTCATTTTAGTCAAAACCTAGATTTCCTATATTGATGAAATTCCTCTTGTAATATGACCAACTATCGAGACAACTATCTCACGTAATTCTAGATAAAATCAAACTGATGTACCCAAATAATAAAGAAATTGAAAATGATAGTAGATATTGTAGGGTAAGCAACTAAATAGGTAGTACGCATGATATGTTATTCCATAATTCACTACCTTTCCCATTTATAAAATAGTTTCTCCTACTTAATTCAGCTTCATATTATTTCTTTATGTTGCTATTTATTGAGATTTTGGCTCACATGGGGATTACAATCAACTCCCATAGATACATATAAACATGCAATGGCATACCATTGTTGTTATTCTTGTAACTAACATTTTTTGGATAAGTTACGGTGTAGTACTTATTGAATTTACTTGTTTTGGCTTCCAAATTGTTATGTATGGCATATATAATACTAGTTGTCCATTGGGATTCATATGTGACCAAATGAAAGAACTTTAAAAAAAACTGTTCTTCAAATTAAAAAATGTAATGATCTAGGATTGGAAGGTTTTTTGCAAATTATAATAAAAAATAAAATTAATTTTACTTACCTCCGGTTCAATGATGCTTGGGTTTCTATTTATAATCTTCTAGATTTATTATTATTATTATTTGTTCGTTTCTTTCGATTGTTTCTCCACGAGTCAGGTGTTTCTCAAGTTTGTTAGCTCTTCTTCCTTTATGTTGATTGATGTCTTGCGTGGAAGCACCTCACATCTTATCATGGAGTCCAAGGTCTAGTTCTTGTACAATAGCGCAAATTGTAGAAGATTTGGTAAGTGCACGCTCTTGAATGCCTTGCTTGTGAGCCAAGTGCTATTTGGCCACAACTAGAAGGTCGGTGCATTGGGAAAAAGTGAATTTTGTGTGCGTTGATCTTTTGCACACGGGGTATCTTTACCAAGCCTTTTTTCCCATCATATGCAAAGTAGTTTTCATTTGCAAGATGCACATAGCATTCTCTTTTCCCAATAAATAACCTTCTTGTTGCATGAGATTCTAGCCTCTTTAGACTATGGAACTATCCGAACTTTTCCTCTTGGTTCCTTGTTATCCTATGAGTTTAGTCGATTGCAAGACTTTTGCCTTCACATTCCTTCTCAATGTTTCGCATATACTTGTCCAGGCTACTTGTATTTAGGTTGTTCCCTAGATATCTCTTGGTCTGGACCAACCTCTTGTCTATTTGGCGACATTTCTACCTCAGTAGGTATATCACTTATCATAGGAATCTTTGTTTCTCCAAAATGTCGTTACTCTCGCAAGGGTGCATTCTAATTTAGGTATTTCTACAACTCAACATGTTATTGTGCAATGTGAGTGTCTGTTGGGTGATTTCGATGGCTTCTACAAATTATTTATTAGAAAATGTTTCTAACCTCTTAGGAAGGAAATACTTAGCGTGGATGCCTCTCATTCAGTGGCAGTATTGATTGTTCATTAGTATATTGAAAAATTCATCATTAGGTATTAATGTTTCAATTTTATCAAGTGTCTCTTATTTCATATTCAACCTGAGATGGACTTTTCATGCACTTATTTCATTGGATCAATGCTTTACGGCTTGCCTTAAATATTGAAATCAAATTCTGAAGTGATCCTAAAGATGGAGCAACATTGACAACAATTCGGGCTCCTCTTAGTGGATGTTTTATAATCCCTCTTCTTACGCTCCTTCGGCTTGTCATCTTCATTTGTTCTGAGGCATGACAAAGATTCCCATAAGTATAAATTTTAGCCCAAAATAAATTGCAATGATGAGTGGAAATTCTACGAGAATATTATTATCACTAGCATGCCTGTCCATTCTAACAAGGGATGTCTTAAGAAAAGATTTCTCAACACATATTTCTGGGCGAACGAAGGAGATGTTGGAAATATTGTCATTGATAGCAAAGAAATGGCAAAGGAATTGGCATACGAAATTGTAACTAGGAATGAGAAAAAGGCAATTAGCGAGAGGCAAGAAAAGAGAAGTCGGTTTTTGAAGTAAGCGCATGAAGAACTGTATGGTTAAATCCGTGTTAAGGACTTGATAGATGAATGTGTGTGAACCTATGATCTTTATGTATAATTTGAAGGTCTTTAGATGCAGCCTTGAGAATGCGAGGAAGGTCGATGTATAGTTGTAATACGAGGAAGGATTGTTATAATATTGTTTATGTCAATTAAATTAATTGTGTTCATAGTCTCTATTGAAAGCATACGATACACTATGAAAAAAATGAGTCGTTGGTAATTGCGGTATGGAACCAAGAAATATTTGTTAATTTATTGCACATGAAGGGCGAGATTTCATATACGCGAGCTTGAACTGGGTATGCTGAGTGGGAATTTGATTGGACGGTTGATCTTGTTTTAAAAGCTGCGAGTGGATTTCCGGGCCCAGTTGCCCATATCGCACCACTTTTGTAGAATGAGTGGTATTTAAGGAGTTGGGAAGCGATTCCATAGATGCGTTCGACACGTGGCGAGGGACCCACGAAAACCGTAAACATCCTTGCATGCCATCGTGCGTTATCGTTTGACCCGGGATGCTACCGCATTGATATATACCGTTGATCACGGGAAGATGCCATCGGACGGTGGTTGTGTTCGGAAGGTGTCTGAAGGATAACACAAAGTACAACGGGCCATCGCTAACGTTAACGTTCGGCGTCAAAGGTCGGCGATATGCATATATGCCGTTGATGCGAGAGCTTGCCTCTAGGTGATCGAGCGATGGATTTGCGCGAAGTTTATTTATGGTAACATCATCGTATTTGATTGTGACAACATATATATGTCAGGCCCGGGGTCAAAGGTTTATCATAAGATTAATTGTTTTGAGCGTTAGTATTTCTTTAAAATGCGAAGGGTTGTAACTTTAATCCTAAAGTTAGTTCAAGTTATTAAATATATTTATTTGTCGAGATTTCTTCAAATTGATAAATAAATTAAAAATCAAAGAGGCACATTGGGTAAACTAAAGGAAATAATGTCAAGAATACCATTAGCAGTTAAATGGTTTTACTCATGGTTTTACTAAAGGCAAAAACTATATAAGGAGAAGATGATTATTATTGTACTAAGTGTGCATGCGTAAAGGTGGTGAATGAATAAATTTTTCTAAGGAATATCTGCATGGGCCGAACTACGTTTCTTAATTGATAAATATGAATCTATGATGCACCCATGGATATAATGTTACGACGATGAATCTACGAGTTTTGATTATTTGACGAAATCATAAAGCTGGTGCGAGTGAGCTGAAGAAAATGAATAAATCACGGTGGCTTTGCAAGGTATGTTGTGTGGAAGCGGGTGGATCCGGTATGAAAATTGATAAAACGTGGTCCGCGGTGGTCGCGGGGTTGAAGCCTTCGGTGGGGGTTGTAGCTCCCTTCGAGTGGTAGGCGGTAAGCGAAACGAGGGGTTGTAGCTCCCTTCCGGGAAAGTGACAGCAGAGAGAAGGTTGTAGCCTTGCAAGTGGTGTACTGCGTCTTTACAGTATAAGTACTCTGCGCCGGCATAAATTGAAAAGTTTTCTTTATAATAAATATTGAAGGCTGAGATAGCGACATCGGTGGTTTTCTCAGTGGGTTTCCACCTTAAATCACGAGGTGTTCATGTGTGTTGCTTATGTGTGATGATTTGTTACGTTTCTTCTTTTATGTTTACGGCTACTAAACATCTAATGAATGAATGATGCAATGATCTAAGTAAAGAATTATCATAATGAGATCTCTAGTAATACAAGTTTTATTAAGGATATCCGCATGTTGGGTTCGGTAAAGTAGCGTATGGGTTTTAGAGAAACAAGAAGTAAAAATTTTAATTCGGCTCTAAATCCCAGTTCACCCCCCCTCTCGGTATTTTCCCAACAGGTAATTTATCGAGCCAAGTTCTTCGAAAAATCTTAGCCGCTAGAAGGAAGATCAAGCAAGATGAGTATCAGATGGAACAACATCTATCGGGCCTCCGGCTCTTTGAAAAATTTAATCTTGGAAAAAAAGGATGAGATCCCCATCTTCGAGTCTCTGGGAGCATATGTATGGGAAATTGTTGAAGGAGGATATCGATATCAGTTTGCGGTACCAACGGGTCGGCTGAAAGAAAGAATTATGAAACCAATGCAAAAATCGGTCAATGCTCTATTGGGAAGTACGTGAATCGAATTTGTCAAATTCATGCGGGCGAATCTGACAAGAAATATGGGACAAAATCATTCTAAGTTATGAAGGTGATGCAAAGGTAAAAAGTGCTAAAATCCAAACTCTCGGAATTCAATATGAGAATCTAAAAATGGATAATGAGGAAAGCATTGCAAATTTATTTTTACGTCTTGATGATATTGTAAATCGTATGAGAAATGCAGGAGAAACAATAACCAAATCTACTCTGGTTGAAAATTTTAAGATCACTAACGATAAAATTTGAGTCCAAGTTCTGCTCTTGAAGAAAATCGGATCTTCAAAATCTTATTCTTGTAGATTTAAGCAGCTTCATGGCATACTAAGCTGCATATGAAATGAGAAGAGGAGGACCATCTGAAGTCAAAGAAGTAGTCTTTAGAACTTCTACAAAGGGAAGGAAATTACAAAAAAACGAAGGATTCTGCCCGGATATATCTTAGAAAGATGAGATAAACTTTGTGAAACTTCAACAGCCTGTATGGACGGTTGAGAGGTAAGCTTCCTTTCAAATTTTTTGATTGTGGAAGATTTGGTCATTATGCTACTAAGTGTCCTCATAAGAAACACATAAAGGGAAGGAAGTAGTAATAAGGAATAAGAATCATTATAGCACTAGAAAAAGTTACTATACTCATGAAAGGCTGATCCTTGGGTTATCGATAGTGAGGAAGAATGTGAACAAGATCTTAGACTTCTCATGGAATTTGAAAAAGAATCTAGAGAAGAAAAGGATACTTTCGTGGATGCTCTATAAGACAATGATTTTCTTGATGAAAACAATCAACTAAAAAATTGATTAGAAGAGAGTAAAATAATCATAGAAACTCTGAAAAATCAGCTTGAAGAAAAAGAGAAACACAATGAGAAATTAGCATGTGAAGTAGTAAGTCTAAAGAACTTGAAACAAAGACTTCTGAATCTTAGATTTTCTAAAGGATCTAAAACCTTAGATGAGATTATCAAGGTACAACGTTCTCCCCTTATAAAGACGGGTCTTGGATATATCGGAGAATCCTCTCAAGCCTTAGAGTATCTAAAAGCGGCAATTCTTTGAGAATACAACTATCTTGCCACTTTCCCGACCAAAGGGAATAAATAATCTTCTGCTAAAGCATGATCATCTCAATTCAAAATCTAACCGAGATATCTTTCAAAGAAACACCAATCAACGCAATTAAATTCAGAAGGAGATTTTATGATCGCAGAAATTTCTTCTTCAATGGACAATGTTTCTCATGTCACAATTTTGGTCATAAAGTTGTTCAATGTGTAGCATATAAAACCATCATGACAAAGCCGAAGAAAAGGATTGATATTGAAACAAAGAAGAATACCTATAACAACTTTTCTCCTCTTCAAAATGAAGTTGAATGTGCTTATTGCAATAACTTTGGCCATGAAGAATCTGAATGCAAGAGCAAAGTTGACCAAAAGAAAATGTTCCTGGCTCAAGTATGGAAAGAAGGAATTCTGAGGTTGAAAATTGTCATAGCGTTATTTGCGAAGATGAAGAAAACCAATGGTACATTGATAGTGGATGCTCAAGACACATGGTGATAAAAACAACTTCTTGCATATAGTGCTCTAGAAAGGAAAAGAATGTTACGTTTGGAAATGATACTCCTGCGGTCATTAGGGAAAAGTGCAGTTTTCTTAAAGAAAAGGTAGAGAAATAATGAAGTCATGTATGTGGATGGATTAAAGCATAACTTTTGAGTGTAGTCAAATGTGTGATCAAGGAACTGAAGTTATTCTTTAGTTCAAAATAATGTGTGTCATTGATCTTGATACGGGTAAAACAATTATAAAGGAAAAAGAACTCCAAGCGAAACATGTATGTATTAAAGCGCAAAGAACAATGTTACTTGAGTAAATCTTGGCAGGCATGGCATAGAAGGTTGGGGCCTTGAACTTCTCTCAAATCAAAAAATCAAGCGACTTAAAGGAAACTGTTCGTGATCTTCCCAATATCACTCTACCCAATATCATATGCAAATCTTGCCAATTAGGTAAACAAACCCAGTACGATTTAATGCCAAAAGGAAGGATCAAGTAAGCCTCTTGAACTCATTCATGCGACATATGTGGACCCTCTGGGAAGAAGTCACCACGTGGTGAAGAATACTATATCTTATTCATTGATGATTTCTCTAGAATGTGTTGGATTGGGTTGATTAAACACAAAGATGAAGCATTTGAAATTTGAATCTTCAAAGCAAGCAGTTGAAAATCGTCTAAGATCTAAAATCAAGTGTCTTCCGTCGATCGAGGAAGGAGAATATACATCCAATGAATTCCTTGAATTTGTAGACAACATGGCATAAAAAGACAGTTTTATGTAGTTGTCACTCCACATGAGAATGGCGTAGCGAAGAATGAGCAGGCAGTTCAACCAAATGGCTAGAGCTATGCTTGATGATTCTGGAACACGACACATTTTTGGGAGAAGCGGCACATACTGCTTGATAAATATTCTTAACAAGGCACATGTTCGTGTAAATAGTGATAAAACTCCATATGAACTCTGGTATGGTAATTCTCCTGCGTAAAGCATTTTAGAATTTTTGGAAGCAAATGTTTTATCAAAAATAATGATGAAAAACTTGGAAAGTTTTAACCCAAAAACTTGAGAGATGAAGGAATATTTCTTGGTTACTCCTCAGGTAGGGCATATAAATGTTACAATAAAAGACTTCGGAAGATTGTTGAATGTATAGATGTTGTTATTGATGAGTCTCCAACAACTCCAAAAGAAGAAGAAAAAAACAACAAATGAAGACGATGATGATGACATATATCCTTCTACATAAAATAGTAATGATACAAAAAAGTGAACCCGATAAAGACATAGAAGATGATTTGTCTGAAAAAGGCTCCATCGAGATGTGTTCAAAAGAATCATCGAATCTCAAATTTTGGGAGAAAAGGGGTCAGTGTACAAACAAGAAGGGTCTTATTGGGATCTTCTAGCAATCATTTGTGGCATTTCTTTCCACTATTGAACCTCCTGATATCAGTCCAATCTAGCAGATGAATGTTGGATTCAAGCCATGAATGAAGAGCTTGATCAAATTGAAAAGAATCACACTTGGGAACTAGTACCAAGACCTCATGACAAAAATGTCATTGGAACTAAATGGATATTCAAAAACCGTTAAATGAGAATGGGGATGTTATAAGAAATAAAGCTAGACTTGTTTGCAAGGGGTATGCTCAACAAAGAAGGTATCGACTTTGAAGAAACTTTGCTCTGTAGCCCGGACTTGAAGCCATAAGAATGTTTCTTGCTTTTTTCAAGCTTCCAACAAATCAAAGTTTATCAAATGGATGTTAAATCTGCTTTTCTCAATGGTGATTTAGAAGAAGAAGTTTATATAGAACAACCCGAGGATTCATTTTGGGAAATGATGAAAAACTTGTTTGTAGACTTAAAAAGGCTCTATATGGTCTCAAACAAGCTCCAAGGGCATGGTACTACGTCTTCTAAATATCTTCATCAACAAAGGATTTTTCAAAGGGGTCTGCTAATAGCAACTTATACACAAAAGATGAAAATGACAAACTATTGATTGTGGTTGTATATGTTGATGATATCATTTTTGGAAGTAATGAAGAGTCTATGAGTCGAAATTTGCTTGATATGCGACGAAATTTGAAATGTCTTTACTTGGGAACTAACATTCTTTCTTGGCACATAAGTGCAACAAGCAACGAATGTATATTCTTATCACAAGCAAAATACCTCGAAGCAAATCTTGAAGAAGTATGGCATGGAAGATTGCAAACGTGTAAGTACACCAATGATAATGCTTAGGATGTAATATCAATTCTACGATGATTCCCCCACAGGTGAATCAACTTGAAAATCTGTCTATGATAGGAAGTCTACTTTTATCTCAGGACAAGACTGAGACATCATGCATGCGGTTGGGATTGTTGGATGATTCAAGCTAATCCAAGGAGTCTCATCTTGTTTATTGAAAAGAATATTCAAATATCTACAAAGGAACTTCAAGACTTTGGACTAGGCATCCAAAGATGCTAATCTTACTCTTCAATGCATACAACGTGTAGATTGGTGGAAGTGTTGATGATCGGAAAAGCACTAGTGGTGGTGCATTCTATATGGGGCCCAGTTAGTATCTTGGTTTAGCAAGAAGCAAAGCTCTAATGCCTTATCTCAGCCCGAAGCGAATATGTGGTACCACATCATGTTGCACTCAACGTCTCTGAATGATGCAAACCTTACAAGACTTTCAAATCAAATTTTCACCTCCTATCTCCATTATGTGTGACAATACAAGTGCCATCGAGTATCTCAAAGAATCTTGTTATGAATTCCAAGACCAAGCACATTCCCATCAAATACTTCTTACGTGAACAATTGCTTGAGCAAAAGGTAAAATTGGAGTATGTTCCCTCCAAAGAACAAGTTCATCGATATATTTACCAAACCTCTACCCGGGGAAGCATTCGAATATCTTAGACGAAGCGGGAGTAGTATCACCTGCATGCGAGATTAGATCTACTTAAATCTGAAGATTAAATTGGTTGTGAGGTGTTGTTGGTCATCTGAATGTCTGTGAGCTAAGGGAGCATTGGTCATATGAAAAGGATGTGCATTGTTGACATTTATAAGTCATTTTGCTATATTATGTTTGAAGATCACGGCATGATCTCGGGGGAGCATGTATTGTCGGTTCAAAAGGGTCTTGATCAAATCTTTTCCATTGATGTCAAGGGGAGGAGAAGCGAAAACCTTGGGGCTTCTATAAGAAAATCGGAAGAATATTGCCATCGATGCCAAGGGAGATTCTTCCAGATATTTTCATTGATGGAAAGGAAGTGGCAAAGGAATTGGCATACGAGCTGTAACTAGGAACGAGAGAAAGGCAGTGGGGCGGGGAAAGAAGTCAATTTTTGAAGTAAGTGCATGAAGAACGTATGGTTAAATCCATGTTAATGACTTGATAGATGAATGTGTGTGAACCTATGCTCTTTATGTATAATTTGAAGGTGTTTAATTCGTATGAGAATCGAGGAAGGTCGATGTATAGTTGTAATGCGGGGAAGGATTGTTATATGCGCATTATTCGAATTAAATTAATTGTGTTCATAGTCTCTATTGAAAGCATCGATTACCTTTATGAACAAAATGAGTCGTTGGTAATTGCGGTATGGAACCCGAGCAATATTTGTTAATTTATTGCACATGAAGGGCGAGTTCATATATATCTGTAATGACACGGAGTCTGGTGGGAATTTGATTGGGCCGGTTGATCTTGTTTAAAACCTGTGAGTGGATTTGCGGGCCCAGTTGCCCATATCCTTTTATTTTGTGGGATAAGCGTATTTGAGGAGTTGGAGCAATTCCATAGATCATTCTGACCGCGTGAGTGGACCTGAGGAAGCCGCTTGTCCTCGTGCCATCGCCCGTTATCGTTCATTGGGATGCCATTACTTGATATTGATATATATCGTTGATCACGAGAAGATGCCATCGGACGATTAGTACGTGTTCGAAGAGCTGCGCAAAGGATAACACAAAGTCTGACGGGCCATCGCCGCGTTAGCATTGTTTATCGAGTCGAAGCGATATGCATATATCTTGGATTGTCCTGGAAGCTTGCTATCTAGCGGTGATGGACTGATGGATTTCTTGGATTTACTTATGGTACCATGCGTATTTGATTGGCTATGGGCTATATATATGTGGGCCCAGGGTCAAAGGTTTATCATAAGATAATTGTTTTGAAAGCGTTGGATATTTCTTTAAAATGCAAGTTTGTAACTTTAATCCTAGATTCAGTTCAAATTTGTAAATATATTTATTTGTCAATTTCTTCAAATTGATAAATAAATTAAAAAAAAAAAGAAAATCAAAGAGAGCCCATTCAGGGTAAACTAAAGGAAATATTGTCAAGAATACCATTAGCGGTTAAATGGATTTTTACTCATGGTTTTACTAAAGGAAAAACTATATAAGGAGAAGAAGATTATCGTACAAAGTGTGCATGCGTAAAGGGTGGTGAGATGAATAAATTTCTCTAAGGAATATGTTTGCATGGACGAACTCTGTTCTTAATTGATAAATGCGAGATCTACGATGCACCCATGGATATAATGATACGGCGATGATGAATCTGGTTTGATCGTGATGAAATCATGAAGAGCGAGTGCGAGTGGCCGAAGAAAATGAATAAAATCTGGTGGCACACAGGTATGTTGTGTGTAAAGAAACTGGTGGATCCGATGAAAATTGATAAAATGTGGTCGCCCGGTGGTGTTGGTCGAAGCCTTGATGAGGGGTTGTAGCTCCCCTTCAATAGTGGGAAATTTGGTAAGCGAAACGGGGGTTGTAGCTCCCTTCGAAGAGGCGGTAAAAGCGAGAGAAGGTTGTAGCCTACGTAGGTGGAATACTCGCGTCTTGGTATAAATTAGCCTTGACATAAATTGAAAAAGTTTTTTTCTTTATAATAAATATTGAAAGTTTGAGATACTTGTAATGAGTGGTTTCTCTTTGAATTGGGTTTCCACCTTAAATCCTGGTGTTCATCATGTGTGTTGCTTATGTGTAGTGGGGATTTGTTATGTTCTTGCGCACATGTTTACGGCTTACTAAACATATAATGAATGAATGATGCAATGATCTAACTAAAAGAAATTGCTCATAATGAGATCTACGGTAATACACAAGTTTTATTAAGGATATCCGTGTGTTGGGTTTTAGTAAAGTAGGCGTGGGTTTTAGAGAAACAAAAGTAAAGTTTTTGAAATTCGGCTCTAAATCTTGATTCACGCCTCCCTCACCGGTATTTTTCCCAACCAGGAGAAGGTTAAAATGATTATAATTGACAATCCCTGTTACATAAGTGGTTGTTGTGGACTTCCCAATCCATAGTGGGAATGCCTCACGCTACTAATTATGATGAATTCTAACAATTCAAGAAAATGGAAAAGCAATTCGCCCTCAATTAGTCTTAATCATCATTGAATACTTCAATTTAGACAAAGGATGCTTTGTTTGTCCAAAAGCTTGTTGCAGCCTAGATTTAATGGTAGTGATAAAAATCTTATTTCACAAGATCATGTGACTTTTCTTAATTTTCCTTAAAATGTTAACCTTGGTCTAAAATTTTAGGGTTGGATGAATAAAGGAACCAATGCAAATTATGAAGGTGTTGTCATTTCACTTTTTCTATTGACCACTCTTTGATAGTATTAAGTATGATGGCACTCTGTTGATTGATGTGAGTCTTATTCCTTGGAAGGTTTTTATCAACACGATTTCCATACAAACCTAATATTATACATTGTCTTGAAACTTCCCTTGTTTTGTAGATAAGTTAGCGTCATGCTAGTGATTAATTTGAAACGGTATTTCTTGGAAAAATTCACATTTTTTTGGTGGAATAGTTCATAATTTATTTTGGTCTTTTTTTGCCAATTGTACTAGTCACGATGATAAATGTGTGGTTTACTTCGGGGTTCTTTTCAGTTCTTTCTAGATCGCTTTCATCATTTGTTTTGAATACTTCTCTCTAGTGCTCTTGAGGTCCATGTTATGTTTATTGGTTGTTTATGTGGAAACTTTTTCCGGGTTACTGCAAGGTAATCCAAATACAAAAAAATACTATTTTACATATTGATATTTGTTAAAGACATTCTTGTGTGATACTTGAATTTAAAAAATTTAGATTTCTATTTCGTTATCTATATCAATATATAAGAACGGACCCATGGATTGTTCATATTTCTCAAATTGTGGAGTTGTTCCTTTCATGTTGCATGTTCTTTTATATTGTTATGTTGTGATTCAAATTTCTAGTTGTGATTTCAGTTATTGTCCTACGTAGTACATGCTTTGTTAAGATTATATCCAAAATTTATTCTTATTGTCTTTTTATTATGTATATTGAATGTATTATTTCTAGCAACTTTTGATCTTCCTAGATTTTTATTCCTTTGGTGTATCTTTTGCACCTTTAGGGGCAATTGCTAGTTTAAAGTCCAATTCTTTAAAGGGTGCTAGCTCAATGTAAGAGCACCTGCTTTAAAAGCAAGAGGTTGGTGGTTTGATTCCATCGTGCCTTGATATTCATAGGGAATGACGACAATCAATTTTTGGTGACAGATGCTCTTTTGACCATCACCAATGAGCTTATGGTGACATTTTTCGACCCTCGCAAAAATATGAATGGTGACAGTCAACAAAAGCCACCATATATATGCATCAATAGTGACGACCATTAAAGGTCTGTCACCATAAATCTTTGTTGTTGATATGAAATGGTGAGGGTCATTGTTTTTCATTATAGTCATTATTCGTGACGGACCTTGATATCACCAATGAGTTTATGGTGATGGTCAATGAATGTCACCATATATATGCACCAATATTGATGGCCATGAAAGGTCCATCACAAAAAATCGTTGTTGTTCATATGAAATGGTGACGGTCACTATCCGCCATTATAATCAATATTTTTGATGGACCTTGACTGTCACCACAACACATACTTTCAGCGATGCCACCTTTGGTGACGTTCAGTTTTTTGTTGATGGAGGCTATTGTCTTTCACCATTGCTCATATGAAATGGTGACAGTCACTATCCGTCACTATAAATAATTATTGTTGACGGACCTTGAATGTCACCACAACACCTATACTTTTGGCGATGCCACCTTTGGTGACATTCAATTTTTGGTGACGAAGGCTCTTTTGACCCTCACCAATGAGCTTATGGTGACCATTTTCGCCCCTCACTAATGTCCTTTTTCTTGTAGTGGGGGTAGGGTAATTTTCCTTTGGACAAGATTTATTGATGTCCCTATAATTGACACATACTCGAATAGTCCCCTGTTTCTTGTTCACTGGAACAATATTGGATACCCAATCAGTTAAGGGAACAAGGTAAATAAAACCTGCTCTGAGTAATTTTTCAACCTCAACCTTAATAGTAGCAATTTTCCGCAAATGAAATGGACGTAATCTTTTTTATAATAGGCTTAGCATCCGAGTATGTATTAATTTCATGAACCATAATACTCGGATCAATTCCTAGCATTTCCACATACTACCAGGTAGAAATTTCGTGGAATTCCTGAAACAGGACCTTATACATGTGGATTTCATCAAGAGAGCACGAAGCGCCTATTTGAATGTTTTTAGTAATTCCAAGTTTAACTGAAATGTCAATTGGTACCATTGAAGATATGTTTCGTAAATTCATTTATGAATTTGAATGAAGGATTGGCATAGAACATTGAGGACTATCGATAATTTCAACTGAAAAGATGGATGAAAAATAATTCTCAGTTTTATCAAGTTTAGGTAGAAAGGATCAATTATAATGATGATCATTCCATGACAATTAATCCAAAGTCATGACTTCCATAATAATCTCGTAAGTTGGAAATTTTCGATCGAAAGGACCAGGAAACGATATTGGTGTTAAACATGATAAATGAGAATAGTCATCACTGATCACATTCACTTGATCAGTTTCAATTGATGATGGGTTATAAAGTGATTTAACTGCCTGGTAAGCCAATTCAAAGTGTCTTAAAGGGATCTCACTGCCATACATATCGAACTCAGACTCTGAAGGCACAATCTAAAAATAAAGCGATGAAACTGTGCTTGATGTAATCATGTTGCCATGGGAAACATTATGAGGAAAATTTGGTGGAGGTATAGCAAATTTCCCTTCAGAGATGAATCCTTGAGAAAACCTACCCCAACATCTTCAGATGGAGTAATCGACTTTCCGAAAAAACGGATACTACTTGTAGAGGCAGGGTTCAAAGTATAGTAAGATAATTGGTCGATTTTGACAATTCTCCCTTTGTGGGGAAACATTATCATTTGAAAATATCATGAGACTACAACTGACATAGCATAACTTTTTCATAGTAAAAGGTTATAGTCAAGTTGAGAATCAACAACCTCAACTTCAATCGTAATCGCTTTACCTTCTATCTCTATAGGTAGATAATTAAGAATCCCATATGGGTGAAAACCTCTTCCATCGAAGGCTTTCAAATTCATGGGGGATTTATTGATCATTGGAGAACCAAGGTATTTCCAACAAGTAATATACATAATAAACATAGATTCTCCTTCATCAATTACCATGCAAAAAACTCGTTTGGTTTTAACGAAAATGGGTATTTGGAATGTCATTTGATGCAAAATTCTAGGTACATAATTGTTTAGATCACATATAATTAGATTAGAATCATGAGGTTCAATAGCTCCTATAGCCAAAAAAATTAATTTCTTTTGTGTTGGACAAGTCTACAACACTTCAAGGGCCGACACTGCTGAAGGTGACATAGCCATATCTTCAACAATGATGTAATTATGAGTAGCTCGTGCATGTGGATTGAAAGCTAACTATCGAAGAACACCTTTAGGAGGCGGTTGAATCACCATATGAGGAATAGGTTTCTCAATCTGTAATGGTTTAGTAGGAGGATGACTTGATGTGGAAGCTTGACTAGGTGAACCAATGTCATTTCCATTTGCAAGACCCTTAGATCCATAATCTTGAGATATCATAGAAATCATAACTTGAGAATGCATCATCATGATAACTGCTTATGAGATGGAAGAAGAAGAATCATGAGAAACCATCTTATTGTCTTGAAAAGGAAATGGATCCTTCAAAATATCAAGTGTGGGTGAACCTTTGATGAATTTAGTTACCTTGAAATGATGGGGGCACTCCTTGGTGTAATGATATTCATCACAGATTAAACAAGGATAACGAGGTTTCTTCTTCTAGTCTGATGGTTTCGTTTTATCAAATTTCTATTTCAAGGGATTGTTTTGTTTTGATTTAACCTTCCCCTTCTTTTTAACTCCATTTGATTTATTTTTACTGGTAGATGAATCTACAACGTTAATCTTAGAAGTATTTTCGGGAGAAGAGTCTCCTTTAGGTGATTCAGGTAAAGTTATAATCGGAGTATTATATTTGAAATGTTTCTTTTTTCTCTTATATGTACTAACAGAACCAACTACACCATCCAAGACATAAGAGCTGGAAGGAGTTGTTGTTATTTGACAAGAGCGATGAAAATCCTGAATTTTTTCATACAAGGAGCCAGACTACATGTAAAATAGGTCTATATATTGGGCATGAGTGATAACTTGCTCTTATGTTACAACACCTCCCTTGGAAACATATTTAGTAATCTTTGGAAGTAAAGACTTGGTAAACCATTCAGCCAAAATCTAATCTAGAATGAAAACTTTAACCTAATGACGTTTACGTCTCCATTCATGGATATGATCAGAAATATAGGTAGACGAATTTTGTTTTAGTGACGTCAAAATTTCGGTACCAGTATTGTAACGGATGGTTAACTGAAAATGGGTCAAGAAAGCAGTGGATAAGGTGTTGAAATTGTGAAACAAATCTCGTGGTAACTCAATGTACCATTTCACGGCTAAACCAATTACGGTTTGTTGAAAAAGTCGTAATCGAATGGAATCATCGATTAATTAATTTGATGTGCACCATAGATGATACGTCATGACATTTTTTGAAGGTTCCTCTCCTGATTTACCTTCAAATTTCAGAATATCACTTGGAAACTTGGTGGGAATTTTCATCCAAAAAGGAAAATAGAAAATCTAATCATTTGTCAGCCAAGAAAAATCTGGTAAATCCAAGGTTGAAATAAATGGTAATTTTTGGTTAGGATCTTGCTATGAAAACTGATAACCCCACGGAATAAGTTTGGTACCTGGAGGAGGATATTCAGTATATCTTGGAATAGCCTGA
Organism: Pinus albicaulis; assembly: GCA_034641835.2. Lineage (NCBI taxonomy): Eukaryota > Viridiplantae > Streptophyta > Pinopsida > Pinales > Pinaceae > Pinus > Pinus albicaulis. Next base: position 75,960 of record JAXQQM020070321.1, read on the forward strand.
GTAGTTGGAATTTTCATACCCGCGGGGTAACCAAGGTTAGCCATACCAAACTGAGGTTGATACGGTATCTGAAAAGTATGACCAGGGAATGGTTGACTAGAGAAAGGTGGATTTGGTCCCATTTTTTCCAATTGAAATTTCCCCTAAAAGGGTTGGCCTTACAAAGGTTGGCCTTGAAAGAACTGACTCTCATAAGGCTAACCTTGAAAAGTTTGACCTTGAATGCATGGGCCCTAAAAAGGCTAGCTTTGAAAAGCTATTTGCAAATTTCCTATACCAAGTTGTCCCTAATACATTTGAGGTATAGACTGGATTATAGGTCTAGCTTGATAAACTGAATTCTAGGGGATATCTTGCATAATAGGTTGTGTTGATACTTGAGGGGTAATTGGAGTAGAAAATTGAGATACTTCCAGGATGGGTGTTTTGGGTGTACTAGGTTGCTGAACAGATCCTGCGGAATAACTTGAGGAATTCCCTGAACAGGTTGTTGGACTTGAGTAAGAACAAGTTTTCCATCTCACTGAGCAGGTTGGTAAATGGATATTTGTGGAGAATCCTGCAAATATTGTTGAGAAAATGAAGGATTCCATATAGTATTCATCCCTAGATAAGGAGTACCTACTAAGGGTTGTGACACAAAGGGTTTACCTAAACCAACTTGAGGCATCAAACCATAACTTTGATAGTTACCAGGTAAATGTTGTCCTGCAACCATAGGGTATGAACCAACAAAATTTTTTCCTCCAGGAGGAGGTTGTTTCCCCCCAAGCAGATTATAACCACCTACTAGGTTAACTTGAGGATTACCACCAGAAATCTTGCCAATGTATTGGTCTGAGGTCAAGTTTTGGGCAGTAGGCGTTAATAAATCAGTTGAAATAGTAGAAATTTAAGGATAAGGAGACACTCCTGAAAATTTCCCAGTGAGTGACTGATATCTTGGAGGAACTAAAGGACCACCATATAACAATGTTTCTAGAGAAGTTGAAAACATGCATGTATCGGTAGAAATACTTCCAGAAGCCATTTCTGGCAATTATTTCTTGGTAAAGAGTAAAAAGGAATGTGGTGTTGTGGATGACTGTAACCAAATTAATATGCAAAGTCAAAAGGTGTAAGGTACTAAGCATTTGGTCGAAAAGGAAAATAGGAAGGTCTAATGGAAAGGTCTGTTGCCGGAAAATAATGGACTACTGGGAGTTTCTTCTTCTTTGTCTTCAGTAATATCTATGATACTAATGACTTTAGGAGGAATATTCTCAGTAATGATGAGTTAATGTTTTAAGGAGAGCAAGACTAGGAGTAGGGGCTATAATGTTTGAAGGAGACTCAGGTTTTGAAATGTCAGAATCAGGTTTAGAAATCTTTGGCTCAATTGAATGTGTGTCTGAGGCTTCACTAGTGATAGATTATACCGTAATGGTTTCAGTGATTACTGACTCATTTTTTTATAAGTATGTTTCAAATTTCTGAGGTTGATTCACTTCAAATTCATATTGTACCACAATAGACGTTTCAGGTATATCTGAAGACCTAGATCCTGTTGATTTTGTACTTTCAGACTTAATTTTCTCTGATTGACTTGGTGTGTACTGAAGGAGCTTACCCTGCATTCTTCGTGAGTGTCTTTGTATTTCAGCCACAGTTAATTTTAATTAATAAATAAAAAATGTCAATAAATCACACCTAAAGCCTCTAAAAGCTAAAAAAACAAAAAAATGAACATGCGCTAGCAAATATAGGAGTCAAACAACACACAACCAATTTTTTTTTTCACAGTGAAACCACTAGTTGGTGATGAAATCGAACATCGTTGGCTCAGAACTGCTAAGAAAATTCCATAGTCTATAGCATGCCTTGTTGTGGAATATATTGGAAGGACTCGGTTGCATGCATGGCTTTTCAAGGGAGCGGCTGAGGGTCCAGATCATCAAATTTTCAAGTGGTTTTAGGGGTTGATCACCTCGAAGGGTTGGTTGTCTCCTGGAGGTTTTGTAGCATGTATGGAAGGTAAGTTTGTTTTCCTTATGTTAGTTCCACTTCCTTAACTATACTTGGGGATTTTAATCACATCATAGTAGCCTCTTGTCACATGTTTACCCCAGCTGACCAGTTAACTTGGGTAAATGTGGGAGGAGTGTGTTACACATGAGTAAGTTGATTTGAAGAGTTGTCTTCATGCAAAACAAGAGATGAAGAGGGATGGAAAGAAAATCTGATGATTCAATTATTTCCTTTCATGTCATGGATAACCTCACTACCTTGTGTCAATTGTGAATTTAAGTTATTATACGAATAACTTGAAGAGCATGGAGTATCTCTGTCGTGAGTAGACGCATGGAAAATGGTAGAGCGCAAGGAGTAGGGAGATGGAGAGGAAATTTTGATAAAAGCATCTTCTTTGACCGAATAATATTTTGGATCTAAATCATGAGAAACTGAAAGATCATTTGATGCACCTGGGCATTCATGGTCACACACATCAACAAAGTCATCATCATTGGAATGATTGTTTCCCAGGGCTACATATTGATTGGAAGAATTGATTGCATTTGATTTAATACTGAGATTAGCATATTGAAAATCATCCAAGCATGGAAGCACATTATACTGACATGGGGGAATTTGAAAAGGGGAATAAATGTCAATATTATCTTCACTTTCCTCCTCCTCTACTAGTGTAATGTAACTGCCTTGTATCTGATCGCAATTTGAACCAGCAAGTCAAAAATCAAAAGAGCATGAAGAGCTAGTTGGTGGGGTAAATGGATCAAGAATATCATGAAACATAGAGTCATAACTGGTATATTATAGAGGATGAAAGATGTCCCTTGAAAATGTAACACTTTGAATGGAACCAATTTCAAGATTATTGTTTAAAGTGCTAATGTCATCATGAGTAATGAACGGATTGGCCTTCACCCTAGGATCCATGAGCCATTATGAGGTTTCTTGTTATTAGGTCCCTATAATACTAGTGTGCCCCCTTATTTTTATTTTTGTTCCCATGTAGTCCCTATATTGTTATTATTGCGCCCCATAGAAGCCCACTTTTGTTATTGTTGTGCCCTTACATTATTATTTTTATGTAGGCTCTAATTATATTATGACCCCTTAGACTCCTATATATAGAAAGTAGGTTTTTTCATTTGAATAATCCAAGAATTGTTCATTTATTTAATGTAAAGGAAGTTTCCCCCTCGAAGAGGCTGATTTCTAAGTTTATCTATCTTTTCTTCTATTTTTTGAAATGGTTGCATAACATTTGGTATCAGAGCTTTGGATTCTAGTGTTTCGCTGCTACAAACAGGCCATCTTGGAATTTTCACTATAACGTTTCTTATATGAAGGTTCAGAAGCTAAAAAATTACCTCGAGAATCTGAATTCGCGAGGAAATTATTGTGAAAATTACAAATCTTGGTTCGCAATATTTTTGGAGATATGATATGAGGAAGTTAGGGTTTTTGCAGGCTCCATAAGTTCATCTCAAACTAGTGATCGAGGGAAAATCGTCATAACTTTCATTTCAAACATTGATTTTAATTCTATAACAAGTAGCCAAAATTGCATGGACTATATTTTATTTTGTATCGATTTCAGTTCTGAAGGTCAAAACAGTGACATGTGGCACATCGTACAAGTGCACTCTACTAAACCAATCCATAACTATGTCATTGTGGGATATTGGGAAAAATTTATCTTGAAGTATCCAAATTAGGTCTGACCTATGGAATTGAAAAGAAGACTCAGAGGGATACCACGGGGAAAAAGTTCAAATCTTGGAGATATTAAATTACAGAGTTACAACCATTTCAAGATCGAGCTCCTAAAAGCAAGAAAAATGTGTGTATTTAAAAAAAAAAAAATTGCACAACTTTTGTTTGAAAAATCAGTTTGAAGTGATTCCAAGGGCATATTGAAGCATAGATATATGCATTGTGTTCTAAAATGCCACCAAAAAATAATTATACACCCATTAATACCTCATAAAACTATACTATGACACATGAAGAGGAATAATTGCAACATGATATATCAAAATTACGAGACCAAGTGCAACAAATGTCGCTCTCGCAAAGAGTAACCAAAAATGAAATGGAAGCTAAGATGGATGGTTTAAAGAATAGTTTAAAAATAGACATGGAAGGTTTGAATAATGGTTTAAAATCATACATGGAAGGCATAGAAGCAAAAATGAAAGGCAACATGGAAGATATGAATAATGGTTTTAAAACAGACATGGAAGGTTTGAAGGAAGGTTTGATAAAGTTGCTACAAGAAATGCTTCCTGATGGTGAAAAGGTATTAGATGAAACTCATGATGAGAAAAAAAATATATGTTAATCATGATTTCATAGACTCTAATGTTGGATTTAAGCCCCACCATATTCCAAAGATCGATAAGAGGAAATTTGATGGCAAGGATCTAATAACATGGATACTACAAATGGAGAAATATTTTGAGCTCCATAATGTGTAACACACACAAAAGGTACACATTGTAACTTTATATTTAGAACAAAATACATTTGTATGGTATCGATGGCTTTTTTCACCTAAACAACTTGTCACTTGGTCAAATTTTACAGAGGAAATGATAGCACATTACAATCAAATTGATGACTTCCAAAAATTGAATATAAGGGTAAATAATATTCCAGAAGAACATAAGATTCATGACTCCATAGGGACTTTAAAGGATAACATCCAACATGAGTTTCGCCTTTGGGAACCTGATACATTGGAGAAGGCATTCAGGTTGGCAAGAAAAATTGAAAGAAAAATTATGGCAACAAGGAAGCCTACCACTCACAACTATAAATATGGAAGTGTTGCTACTCCTAGCCTTCCGCAACCTAAAATGTTGACACCACAACATTTGATAGAATAAAGAGCAAAAGGGCTTTTTATAGTTGTGATAGAAAATACACTAAAGGTCATAAGTGCGATGAGAATAAATTATTTTACATAGATTGTGAAGAGGAGGAGAAAAGAAAAAATAAACTTCAAAAGAAGAAGATATACACCAAGAACCAGACTTAGAGAAAGAAGATATGAATTGGACCATATCTTGTAATGAATTGGTAGGAATTACCACTCCTCAAACTCTCCAGATAGAAGGACATATCAAGATGAAAAAGGTGATAGTGTTGATTGATTCGGGTAGTAACCTACTCTAGGTGGCTCTAGACACCCTCAGGAGACCAAGAGAGCTCAGAAATGGTGAAAATTCAAAGTGGCCAGAAGGCTTTCTAACCAGGACAATATTGTAGTGCTCATCGCCCTGATTCCAATGATGCAAATGGATCTCCAATCCGAGCTTGTATGAAGGAGTTAGGGCAAGTCAAACTTTTGGTTAAAGTGGGCAGTGGGCCAGGTTTAAGGGTCCTACAATTTGACTAAAAACGGGGCATGAAACCTGGTTCCCTAGTGTAGGTGAAATTATTGCCTCTTTAATTCGCCCAATAAGCCTTATTTTCGTTAAAATAAAAATGGTGAATTCTTTTATAAAAGCAAAAAATAATTAAAAAAATAGGTGGTGGGTCATGACCCCCACCACCCCATGGTCAGTTTTGTAATATATATAACAATATTTATTAATTAGGGTGGTGGACCACCACCCCCACCACACCCTCGGCTGAAGCCTGAACCGAACAAACAAAAACAATGTAATAATAAGGTGGCAGGTGTCCAAACATCGCCACTACAGCGGAACATCATACATGGCAAGCCCCGTGGACCACAGAATGCGGAGTAAGGGTGTCGATGGGGATCGAACACACCTGGCCCACGTGGCTGGCCACCAAGTGGGCGACCCCAAAATTATATATAATTCCAAATAGAAGTTTCAAAAGAAATTATATATGTTCTATTTTGGAGCGGACAGGGTTTCAACCTAACCTGCCTCCACATGACTCGCCCACAGGCTATCTTGTTTTTAACTCTATCGCCATCGTTGTATTACAGCTCATCCTCGCAGAGTGTCGGGAGAGAGTGGGTGGACTAGCGGAGCATAGGAGGGCAGAACCATGATCTGGAAGTGGGGCGGAGCCATACCCAGGGAATATCGGGGTATCAGAAAGATTCTCTAGAGTGCAGAACTTTCCATTGACAAAATTTGGAAAACATTGTGTTTATTTTACACCTATCGGTGACATGAACTCAATGGTGATGTCTGTTTCAATAGCAGAGCTTCCCATTTTTCTGACATTTTCCAGATTGGAGTGACGATGTCAGATTCCAAAGTGTGGGCAGTCGATTTTATGCCTCTCGACACCAAAAATTCGATTGTGCAATCAGATTCAACATTTGAGCATCCACTTCTTCAACCAACTTCAGGGGTTGAGGTATATGCAATATTGATGTCATGTGCTTCTTTTATCATTTACTATGATATGTAATATGTTGTTTAGATTCCTACTTGATGTATGTTGTGGGATCTATGTTTCTACTTCATGTGAGATGTATTCGCCATGGATTGTTATGTTTGATTGAGATCCCTATGTAACCTTGATGAAGGGATCCTCATCGTCACCTTGTGTGAGATTATTTCATGCTGATAGGAGGCCTATTGTGAGTGAGATTTCATGTAGCAGAACATCTCGTGGATAGACAAGCCAATCATGTTGAGGGCATATGTCCTTGTATGAAAAAAACATAATCCATGTACATCATCACCATTTCCAGCACTATATGAAATGGCCTACCCCATCTTGACACCGGGCCCAGAGACATAGCTCACACTAGGTGAACTATGTTATCAACATCTCGTGTTATTATGTTGTTTATTGTTGTCTTGTTTCCTTTTTCTTAAAGCATGAATATGTGTAATGATCTTTTCAATGAAATTCTAACCACATCACAAAAGTAAAATATCATGGGTAAATCCGATAGCTGACAGTCCCGGATCAAGATGGTATCAGAGCGGTCTTCTTGCTGATGTGAATTGCAAGCATGAATAATAATTGAATGGGAAGCAATGTAGGATGAAAAATACATGTACGAGGCCATGCTTAGGATGTCCAAATTGGTGGACATAATGTATTATGCCTATGAGAATAGAATATATGAAGAGGAGAAATAAAGATCAGAGAACGATGCTATGTCCATATCCTGCAGTGCTTATGCACCTCCGTCATCACCTTCATCGTCTTCTCATCATTCAAATGAGGAGATCAACCAAATTCTTCAAGAAGAGAATTTTGAATTAAGGAGGCTACTACGAGAAGAGAAATAATGGAAGCAAAGATTGCAGCTTTAGTTGTGAGCCATGGAAGAGGCCTTGGAGAAATTAAAGTGCAACGAAGGCTTAAAGAAGCCATCATCACCTGTGTCTAAATAAATAGTTGAGGTAAACAATGTCAATTTCTCTTCAATTTCATCTTCACATGCTATTATTTCTGTTGGAAACATGGAGATACCCATTACAGGAACTGGCATGTGACTCCTTACCAAAATGCGGTATAAAGGAGGAGGAATTGGTTTCAATGGTCAAGGCATAACTCAGCCATTAGAGGTTGTGCAGATACCTCGATTCAGAGGTTTTGGATACACTAACGGAAAGTGCTCAAAGGTGTCAGAAGCTTCCAATACATGGTTGAAACCATTGGGGAAAGAGAATGATGGGAACACTTCACCATCATCCTATGATAGCACACATTGCAGAGAAAGAGCTTAGGCAAGCTCTTATCACCATGACTATACCAGAGAACAACAATAAAGGTATAACAAGTCTCGGTATTCTAATGTTCATTTTGATTACAAGCATGTTTCTAATAATGAACATAAATCATGGCATCTAAAAACATGTAGTTTTGTGGATTACATAACCATGTGTTTGTTGAGTGCTAGAGAAGAATGGCAACACGAAAGAAGAAACCCTCCACGGCTGACAAAGAAGAAGGTAAAGAAGGTCTAGAGGAAGAAGACCCATTGTAGTCATTGCAACATAAATGGCCATCAAAGAGCCACATGTTGGAGGCTCCATCCAGAGAAACACCTTAAGGACAAAGCGTCATTGCAAGAGCCAGTTGGAACAATGGTTTGACAATTGAATGTGCCACAGAGAGATGACCCATTCACTTTAATAACCCATTCACTTTAATAAGTGAGAGATGGTTTTTCTAGGTGTGGTAGTGTGTCATGGCCTTACTTTTTAAATCATATGTTCCAATTTAAAATGTAAAAGTGATGATGTGTTTTCCATCACTTGAGAATCAACAATGACGTTTTTCCCTTGTATTGATAGTTGGGGTATTGATTCCATTTTGTTGTAAACTTGACCATGGAGTATGAGTTATAAACTCGTGGCAAGTATGTGATGCTTGAGTCATAGCTTGTCATCTAAGTCATGACACAAGGACATGGGACATGATGGATATACGGATTCGAGTGTCAAGATTCGAACATGGTGATCCCCCGGAACAAGACACGTTTGGACACAAACTTACTGAAAAGAAATGAAATAAAAAAAATATGCTATGTTACCAATATGTACAAAGGTATCCAAACTAGGGTTGATGGGGGGCCTCCATTCCTCAACAAGCACACCGAACAGTTATCACAACTTGGAGATCAAAGTGCCAGTATATATTTCATAAAATGATTACATGATATTACAATAATTCTCTCTCCTCACTTTACAAATCACATCTTGAATGGAACTTGAAACCTCCAACTATCAACTGGCCACTAGCAACCTATAATCTCTAACAAATAACAATTTACAACGAACCATTTTCTCCCCTTTGTATGAAGGGTGCACCCCTATTTATACAAAAATTGAAGATAATTATAGATCCTTAAATCTCTCCTAAATCCACATTTATCTCATGTGGTTACAACCAATCTCCTAAAACTATAAGATACAAATCCTCTCCAAATTCTCTCATAGTTTTGATAAGGACACATATCAAAACATCCATGATTCTTCTCCTTTGAATGTGCTTAGCATAATGATCCATATCTTTGTAGATAAAATAACTTTCAGATTAATCACATCATTAGGATTAGGTCGACGTTTCGAACCAGCGAATGTGGTTCATCCTCAAGACAAGGTGGAGAGACTAATCAATCTCAATGAATAAATAGTGGAGATGCATCATTGCTCGTAAAAAGCCATTGAGAACTCGTTGTTAAGAATTAGTCGTTCAGACTAGATGTTAAGAACTATTCGTTAGAAATTTAGTTAGTAAGTTAAAAATAAATTAGTTGTTTAAATAAAATCTTGTTTAATTAAATTAAATATTAAAGGGGGGTTTATAAATTATTATGTAATAGGTAAAAGGGGAGGGGTAAAAAATTAAGTTTTTGTTTTATAATAATTTATAAACCCCCCTTTAATATTTAATTTAATTAAACAAGATTTTATTTAAACAATTAATTTATTTTTAACTTACTAACTAACTTTCTAACTGCTAGTTCTTAACAGCTAGTCTTAACGACTAGTTCTTAACAGCTAGTTCTCAACGGCTATTTTCAGGAAATGATGCATCTCCACTATTTATTCATTGAGATCGATTAGTCTCTCCACCTTGTCCTAAGGATGAACCACATTAGTTGGTTCAAAACGTTGACCTAATCCTAATGTTGTGATTAATCCGAAAGTTCTTTTATCTACATTATGGATCACAAAAGTCTTAGATCTAAGATGCATATCTTCTTCAATTATTCTACAAATCCTCATGAGTTGGAATTTGAAATTGGAATTTGTAGTTAGGAGGCCACGTATGACCCTTCTAGAATCTCCAAGTGGGCCTAAAATATCACAAAACTTATACCACTTTTACGTATCTATGAAAACATGTTAATTTTATAATATTTAATCACAAAATCACTTAAAATACTTAAAATAAATGACTTTGGAAAATATAATTCTAAACCCACATGATCATGAAAATGGTTACTTAATGTAGGGTTATGTAGCTACGGAATGAGGGTTGAGCTACAAAATGAGGGTGAAATTATCAAAATGTGGGTAGAAGTGGATGACATTTTGGAGACTCAACATACCCCCCAACTGAAGATGTTGCATGTCCTCATGAAACTATTGCATTGATTCTCTTAATAATCAATAGATCTTCTTGAAAATTTGTGCTTCTTATATGAGCTTTGGCTTTGTATTAGTTCTCTTTTAACTTTGTATTATCATGTCATTTGATAACTTTATTATTTTTGCAAAGTGTACTTTGAAATCATTTGATTGTAACATATATTTTTTATGGTTGTTTCTTGTGTGAAAACCAAGTTTTTTTTTAGTATTAGTTCTTGCGTAACAATACTTTTATTATTATTATTATTATTATTATTATTATTATTATTATTTTGTTGCATCAAAATACTTGAAAACATTGAGAATTATTTTTTAAGTCCCTTAGTGACTGTCAACCATTTAATGTGCTCATCAATCGATCATTGCAAAACATATTAACTTTTGGAATCAAAATGCAATAATAGTTGATTTGGGAAAAATATGTTGGTTATGATGAAATGAAATGTGGCTTGTGGCATGAAATGTGAATATTCCTTCCCCCCAACTTAAGGTATTTTTAGTTTTCTTGCAAATGAGAAAGAGAATATGAATGTGGTGAGGGATTTTCCAAAATCACAATTTTAGAATTAAAGGAATTACATGATTAAAGATTAGAAAACAACATATCTTCACTTACTTGAAAAGTGGACAAGGTATGTATATCGAGAAGAGTGTGGTTGCTGCTATTGAATTATGGAATATGAAGTAAAAGGATATGATTTGCTTCTTATTTCTCTTGGTTGTATGAATAGAGGGTGAAATTGGAATCTTTATTGCTACGGATGTTGAATTGAGTCCTGCTACAAATTGTTGAAATCGGCTAGTCTTCATTCATTCCTACTTAGTGGCATAATTTGTATCTATGTGAATAAATGTGTCGGTGTCGAATATAGAAAAGAAATTATTGGATTACTAGCCATTAATGGATTCCATTAACCAACACGAGACTACTCACCATTGATGTCAATGAGAGTCAAGATGCATAAGTACATCTTACTAGGTACGAATAAATGTGTCGAAGTCGAGTCACCTAGAAGATCTAACAAACATGGGACATTGATGTATTCCCATTTTTTTTTAGCAAGAGAGCTTGCCATTAAGGCATGCAAGCCTCAAGGTACTTGAAAGATCTTTATTCTTGATCCCAGATGATGTGTCAGAGCCGATGGGTCAAAACTTGTTAGAAGGAAGGTCTTAATGAATACTCCATCATCTAACGTGAGTGTACAATATTATTTTGAAGGACTATGGATGAAAAAATCACATTGATGTGGGATTTATTTGACAAAAATGAAAATGAAAATGGGGTGACTAAACTTTGTATGGGAGCTAAATGACTTTATTTTTGCGAAAGATGACTGAAAATGATGTAGGAAAGTATGAAGATTTTGAAGGAAAATGATTTTTTGGTAGTATGGAGATGGACGGTTATGGATCGAATGCAAGCTTGGAATGAGTAGCGTTGGTAAAATTGGTATTTTGTTTAGTAGAAATGGTGTAATGGATCTGATTTGGCATGAAATGATCATGCTCTTCTGAAATAAATTTGGTCTTCTCGTGCATATAGTGATAATCTTTCACCATTGTTGTCTAGGTAAATCCCCTCTGTGGACAGAGGCAATTCCTCTAGCCCTACGATGGGTCTAGCAACTATGAGAACATACTAACAACTACCTTCCTAGATTGTAAATGAAATTCAAAGAAAGGAATATGACTTACCTTGTCCTGATGCTATGTTGTCATCTTCCGTCGAAGCTTCTTGATCCGTCGTTCTTCTCAAGCTTGATACACGCTATTACCAACGTTCAATTACCTGTATAGACAGTCAAGACACCACGACAAGTGTAAAACCACGACAAACATAAAACAATTACAACCTATCTAACTGATCAAGGAATGCTAGAAATCTCATTATAAATGTAAACAAGAGTGGAAGATAAACATCAGATGCATTTTATTATGCTAAAGACAAGGGAAGTTTACAACCAAGCCTTGATGTTGAGGCTCTCCTTTGGCAGGTCTGTATCCAAGCACGTTTGCAACACCCTCATGAAAAAAGGTCCAATATTTCACTATGTTCTCAACATACACAAACAATCACACTCTGCACTATTCTCCTGAAGCTATGATTGCTTCTTCTTTCTATGTTAACTTTTTTAGCTATATGTTCAACTAGCACATCAATGGAATATGGCTATATTTATAGAGCAGAGGAGGAGGGGGGGATCCCTACAATAGTGGAAGGGAGGCCTTATACCTTGGGAGGTTTCCCCAAAAGGTGGAAACAAGAGGCCAAAGGAGGAAGGCCATGGTTATTCAGTCGAACCACTCCCTATGACCCATCCACGAAGTTGTTGTGATCGAAACTTCACCTCTATTTTTAAAAAAAATTCCAGAAACAGATTGGCGCGGGAAACTAACCGAGACAGAGCGCTAGTTGGCGCGGGGGCCAATGTTAATCTGCCTCATTGGCGCGAGGGAATAACAGGCTACCAGCGCCAAGGCAAAAACAGGTGTTTTTAGTGGTCTGCTCAGGAAATGGTCAACAGAAGGAATGTTGTACTCATGGAAAGGGATGCAATGATGGTTTTTTCAAGGCATAACACTACTTATTGGTCACAAAAATGACCCTCCAATGTGCGATATGGGGATTGAAGGGACAGTGAAAAAATGTTGTGTAACAGATGTCCCCTAAAGTGTGAAGTCCAAACATGAGTGAGGGGTGAAATGCTTTAAAAGTACGTGCAAGGAACCAGACGCTACTGTCGGGAGACCTAAAAATCAAGCATAGTTACATATACCTAACTAAAATATTTGTTGAAAATACATGAATCCATGGTATAGGCACAACTATCCATCAAGAAGAGGATCATGTGCATGGATCCTCGGCATGGACGTGGCCATCCGAATGAAAATATCATATGAAATAGATCCACGGTATGGGCGCATCCATCCATATAGAGAGGATAAAAACAAGAGAACCCATGGTATGGTCGCAACCATCCATCTAAAGAATCATGTATATAATCATGAATGACTCATCACTCCTCGCAACCTAGACTTTTGTGATCGAAGCCCAGGGTCTTGTGCTCCAACACCACCCAGTCAAAGTACAAATTCCAACATGTGAATAGACGTGTTGAAATCGAACATGCTAGAAAATCACTTGATTACTGGTCAATGATGTGAACCATTAACAAGTGCGAGAGAAACCACCAACAATGATAATGGCTCTCAAGGTACAACTAGTACAATCCACGGAATGTGAACAGTGAGCTAAAGTCGAACACCCGTGAAATCACCCGATCGAAGGCCGATGATGTGAACCTGTCATCGAATGCGAAGAACTTTCCATTAGGGCATGCAAGCTCTAAGGTACCAGAAAGGAGCCTCTAGATCAACTTCCCGGATAATGAGCTAAAGTCGACAGGAAGCGATACGTCGAAGGAGGGTCATAATGAATCCCACATCATCGACACGAAACAAATAAGGTAATATGAGTGTGAATCAAGACTGAAACAAAGGATCAGGAAATGTACAAACTGCAGAAGGATTTTCTCTTGAACATATCAGTGACACGACTCTGGAATTTGGAAGCATTTGACTCAAATAGGATCAGACGTCATTTTGAAAAAATTGGTAATCAAATGAGAGGCAAACGGATTTCCCAAACCCACGGAGGCAAAGTGATAGAATGAAGATATCCCAACCTGACATAAACTATAGACAAGTTTCATGTTCAAGAGTGACATACTTCCGACACAACTGACGAATAACTTCCATTTTCCCCCACCATTGCTTATAGAGGATACCATATGATTGTCATAGAATTTTTTCCTTTGGACAAATCCATCTTAGTACATTTTACGAGCCCTAAGAAGGAGGAACTCGAGTAACGTCATGGCGACGAAATCTGATGTCATCAGGGTTTAATGAGTCTGACAAAGGGAGAACTCGACATATTTTCATGTTTAGAGAGTTTGAAAAGAGGTGGAAAAGAAAACTCTAGCAGGTCCCTTCTCGTAAATAGTCCCTCAAATCCGAAAAGATATAAAACAATATCTAAAAGAACCTCGTAGTCGCGATAGGCTAAGGTATTCCTTTTTCGTAAATAATCTATCCTAGCCTGGAAAAGGGGTAAACTTATACTGAGTAGATATCACTTTGAAGCCATTTAACGAGTTCGAAATGACAAGATTCTCGGCAATCTTTTCAATTTTAGAGAGTCAAAAAAGAGCTGAAATTTGACTCCTCCTAGAGGATCAAGTGGTATAAAGGGTAGCAACTGGTTCCGGTGATGGTGGAACTACTCATAACAAGTAAAGGTTAAGAGGCTGGCTAATAACACCACTCATCGCAACGGTTCCTCAGGAATGGGTAAAACAACCAAGTGAAGGCATATGATCGGCCAATTAGAGGGTGACGATGGAATGAGAAAACCAAGGCTCATATGGAAAAACAGGCTGATAAAATGGAAATCACGAGAGGTGGAATGGTTTCATTTTTACACAAGCTTGAAATCAGGAAACTCTGCTTGAAGTTGGTTTCATTTTTACACAAGCTTGAAACAAAGATAAACTATGCTTGAAACCAATTTCATTTTTACACAAGCTTGACATGGAAATAAACTATGGTGACTCAATTCGAGGTACATGCCCCCCAAGCTTCAGTCCATATGAAAGGCAGATGGAGTGAAGGTTCAAATTACGAGATCAAGAGAAAGACTCAACTGGGATTTTACGAGATCTTATAAAATACTCGAATTGAATGGGAACGTGTTTCATTGTTTTAACGAGGTTGACACATTAAAAGAACTATCCTCATGACCTAATTCATTTTTTAACGAGGTTAACATAGAAGATGAACTATCCTCATAAGATCTTGTTTCATTTTTTAAGGATCTTGACACAAGAAAATGAACCATGCTCCGAGGACCTCATCATGTTGAATAAGAAGTCATGACTTCCAAGAGGTTCTCATCCGAATGGGAGAACAACATCTCGTAAATCAGGACCCAATGCCCCCAGCACACGATGCACAACATCACTATCACTGAATTCGGGCATGGGACAGGAAGCCACATAATTAACCTGTGGCGGGGAAGATACAACTGGTGAATAAAGACCCGGAAGGGACGATGGTGGACCAGATGTCACGTCAGGACCAAAGAATTAAATTTGATTAGTGGTCACGATCTGACCTTTGCGTGGAAAAAAATCACACGAAAGCGGGAAGAGACAAGCGCTCCCATGACATAAGTATAGTCGCGCCCCAGGAGTAAATTAAAATCCAAGGGGCCCAAAACAACCATCACGTCTATATAAACGATTTTCCCTCCCAAAGTAACAAGAAACTTCGGAAGGATCCCTAATGGTTGACTAGTTCCTCTGTTAAATGACAACATATTCTACATAACAGGCACAAGCGGTGGAGAACCAAAAGCTTTCCAAGTAGTGGAAGACAAAATACTAACAAACGTGCCTTCATCTATAATGGTGTTGGGTACGACCACATCAAAGGCCTGTACCGTGATCTGAAAAGGCACATAAGAAGGAAGGCGTTATCCTGCAAATCGACTCCAATTGAAGGAAGTGATAAAACTACTTGGAGGGGTACCATTGAACACAAATGGTAATACCCCGGTGTTACCACGGCAAGAGGAACATCCTCCTGGACCTTCATTATGGGAGCAAGAGGAGCAGCTTCTTGAACTACAAGGATGGGAGAATCTTTCTCCAAGTCCGAGGATCCTGAAGAAATAAGAGGAACATGAGGGGGATGAGATCCACTCTTGACGGAAAAGACCTAATGAACCAATTCATCAGGTCGACCAATTCCTCGACCAATGGTTGGTTGGGAACGGATTCGTGAACTTGAATTTCTGGGGGAGCGGGATCGACCAAAGATGAATCTTGACTGATCGTTGAATCAACTATGGGAAGACTCGAAGAAAGCTTCTGGTAACCTACCGGAAGGCGGGTTCCAGAAATAGTAGGTTTGTCCAACACTCTCTTGGCTTCATCCATGTATGGACAAAGGTGAATGGGATGATGCCCTTCACACAACTTACAGGGATTCGTGATGTTAACCTGTTTCTTATGAGTCTTATCAGTACTAGTCGAAGATATGTCACCAATATGACCTCCAGAAGCCAAAGGCAACAGACGACCGTTGGACCATGCTTCAAGTACCTTGGGAATGTCAGGGCAGCCTCGAAGAAGGTGATCACCTTTGCACAAAATGCAAGGGAATTTGACTTTCCGTGGAAGGTTGTATGGTTTATCGATGGACGGTTTCTTAAGCTCGATAGCCACAAAGTTAGCCTCTCTCTTATCTCACTTCTTCTTTTTTGTCTTCTTCTTCTTCTTCTTAACCACCTGGTTACTAGAATCCAGACCTTCACCGAGAAAAGCAGAAGAGGAGGACGAAGAAACAGGCGAAAAAGGGGAAAGACCCACTTTAGAATCAACATGATGTTGTTCAGGTGGAGGAGACGGTTGTACAGAGGGTGAAATACTCAAGACCACAGAGGTGGAGAATAACCACACAGGAAAACCAATAGTCAAGCCCAGAAGGGACAACGTTGCAATATAAGGAGCACCAACATTCCCAAAAGCAGGAAAAGGACCAAGATTCCCTTCGAAGGGGATTCCTTGGTTGGTAAACTCTGGAAATGTTGCCATCAGAAACAACCGTAAACACTAAGGAAGATAACTTTAACCAAGAACATTTCGTGGGCAGTTAATTTCTTAGGACATTGAAACAAAACTCTGTCGTTTCATATTTTAAGAGTCGAGAAACAGGAAAAAGGTGACTCTATCACTTTCAGGTTTAAACGAGCGTGAAAGGACAAGAGCTCGATGATATTTTCGCTTTTAGAGAGTCATGAAAAGACCAAAATGACTACTCAGGTAATATAAGCAGGAGGGTGTACCAAGTTTCTGTGAACTGCCATATACACCTTGGTGATCAAATGAAAGAGAAATGACCAAGGACTTTTCGTACATTTAGGTAGTCTCCCTGAATGTTGTGTTCGGTGTATCATGGTTACAGGGTGGCAGACTTGACTTCCTATGGATAAAGGATTGCAACCTATAGGGGCCTCCCTTTATATACTCGACGGTACAGAGAGCACAAGTCCGTAATAGTGTTGTCTAAAGCCAGAAGGAAAACGACAGCTACTAGGTTTTAAGACGCTGGAACACATCTCTAGCCTAAACCACTAAAACGTTTGCGTTAAGTTCCAATGTTTCCTTAGGTTAATTCAATAAATTTTAAAGTTGATATTGAATTATGTCTTGGTTTCAAGGCCCTACAACATGTCATCTAACAATCTCCTATATGCAACTATATGAGAAAATAAATCTTTCAATTCGATGAACGTTATCTAGTTAAGGGAAGAGTCTCAAACAATGATGAAACAAACAACAATACTGAAAACGAAACTTTTTCCTAACTAGATGACTTTCACTATCCAAAAGTAATATAAAATATTCAACGATGCGAATTATGCAATGTAATCTATGCAAAATCCCTTTTTGAAAACTATGCAACTGTAATATATGCACAATTTCCTCTTCCTTTTGAAAGAATAAGAATGGACTCAATGCATTTTTTGATGAAATGAAAATCTACTTAATGCATGCTTTTAATGAAAGATAATGCACTCAATGTGATTTTTAGCTTTCAATCATTAAACAATGTAATCTAAGTTCAATGATAAATCTCAAAAAATAATTTTCAATGCAATGTGATCTAATGCATTTTAACGAAAAGAAAACTCTGGGACGAAAACTAAATGAACGCAAATTTCCTTAATGGAAGGATGAATGAAAAAGGGATGCAAACAAACACTAAGAATGAAATCGTTGTTTCGAACACTATATAACAAATTTCCTCAGAAGGCTACAAGACATACAAGTTCAATAAAAAGAGGACTTCCAAAGTGTGGGCTCAAAACAAGGCATTCATTCCCTTTTACATCAAGCAATCATAGAAAGAAGACTTTTCAGTTGAACAATGAGAAATGTAATCTATGCTCACAAGAGGACAAGTGAGCCAAATGAACTCGAAAGACACTTGAGACTTGAACACTCAATCAACCAAAAAGCAAAAGGCAATCAGCTAGAGATGGCTCACCAAGAAATGAGACTGATTTAATCAGCAGGGCGATGTCCCGCGAAGCATTCAACGAGGCAATTTATGCACAGTCCTAGAAAAAGTAGGATGTAAGGATGCATGTCTGAACAACAACAAAAAACCGAAAAACAAAACCAACAAGCCAATAAAACCCACTTGAGTGAAGGGGAGAACATATAAATCATACAGAGAAAAATACCGGAAGGGAAAGACACACTAGTGGAGGAATTAGGGAAAAACCTCAATTTTTCACACACCCTAAAATTGGCACGACTTTTGTGGGTGAAACTAGCGCCAACTGGTGCGACTTGCTCACTGACAACTAGCGCCAATCAGTGCGACTGTCAGAAAAATAAAAGCGCCACTACCTGAACAAGAAAAAACAAAGAATTTCTCCCAGCCAAGACCAGACTCACCACTTCAAGCAAAAACTAAAAGATCGTAATTGATGAAAAACATAGAAACAAATAGGGAAATGGTCTTTTGACTAAATCTGTCGAATGACTAAGACCTCAAAGACTGACAAACTCAAAGGAATGTCCCCATTGGAGTCGCTAATTTATTGTCCAGGTAAATCCCCTCTACTGACAGAGGTGATCCCTATAGCCATAGGGTGGGTCTAGCAACTACGGGAACATACTAACACATACCTTCCTAGATTGTAAATGAAATTCAGAGCAAGGAAGATGACCTACCTTGTCTTGATGCTATGTTGTCGTCTTCCGTCAAAGCTTCTTGATCTGTCGCTCTTCTCAAGCTTGATACACGCTATTACCAACGTTCGATTACCCGTACTGACAGTCAAGACACCACGACAAGCATAAAACTATGATAAACATAAAACAA
Organism: Pinus albicaulis; assembly: GCA_034641835.2. NCBI lineage: Eukaryota > Viridiplantae > Streptophyta > Pinopsida > Pinales > Pinaceae > Pinus > Pinus albicaulis. Next base: position 94,979 of record JAXQQM020070321.1, read on the forward strand.
TTGCAACCTATCTAACTGATCAAGGAATGCTAGAAATCTCATTATAAATGTAAACAAGAGTGGAAGATAAACATCAGATGCATTTTATTATGATAAATACAAGGGGAGTTTACAACCAAGCCTTGATGTTGAGGCTCTCTTTCGATAGGTCTATATCTAAGCACGTTTTCAACACCCTCATGAAAAAAGGTCCAAGATTTCACTATGTTCTCAACACACACAAACAATCACACTCTGCACTATTCTCCCAAAGCTATGATTGCTTCTTCTTTCTATGTTAACTTTTTCAGCTATCTGTTCAACTAGCACATCAATGGAACATGGCTATATTTATAGAGGAGAGGAGGAGGGTGGGATCCCTAAAATAGTGGAAGGGAGGCCTTATCCCTTGGAAGGTTTCCCCAAAAGGAGGAAACAAGAGGCCAAAGGAGGAAGACCGTGGTTATTCAGTCTAACCACTCCCTATGACTCATCCACGAAGTTGTTGTGATCGAAACTTCGCCTCTATTTTTAAAAAAATTTCCATAAATATATTGGCACGAGAAGCTAACTAAGACAGAGCGCCAGCTGGCGCGGGGGCCAGTGTTAATCTGCCTCATTGGCGTGAGGGCATAATGGGCTACCAGCGCCAAGGCGAAAATATGTGTTTTTAGTGGTCTGCTCAGGAAATGGTCAATAGAAGGAATGTTGTCCTCATGGCAAGGGATGCAATGATGGTTTTTACAAGGCATAACACTGCTTATTGGTCACATAAATCACCCTCTAATGTGCGAGATGGGGATTGCAGGGACAGTGAAAAAATGTTGTGTAACAATCGTGTCTTGGAACCTGCAAAAACTTATCACTTTTTCTGCAATAAAATGTAAGTCTATCGAGAGAGAGAGGTGATCATTCTCTCTTCATCTTGATATATACACAAAAAACTCAGAAATAGTACTAATAAAACAAATTCATGAAAAATTAAATGAAATTTTACTTCTTTCTTACCAATTTTGAGCTTGAGACCTCTTCTTCATACACTTAATTCTTTATCAATAGATTGTTTGTCACTTTAATTATTTAGCAATTCAAGTGCCACATAAACTGTCAACCCAGGAAGGTCTGGTTGTTTCAAAGGCAATCACACACAATATATGCTCAATTCCAAAAGAAAAGAAAGGTTGTAGTATTTATTACACTAATTATATTAACTACACTGTTCACACCTTACTTTAACAAAGTTGAAGCCTACTTTTGTTACAGCAAAGACAATCCTTCTATTGCAGAGTCTGTTCAAAGAACCCTAGAAAAGATAATGAAAAGGAATGATTCTGCAGAAAGGAAAATCAATCAACTATAACGGAGAACAGGACCCTATTCCTCCAAGTAGGAATCTTCAGCACATGTTTCCTGATATCAAATCATCACTCATTCAAAACATATTGTTGAATTAAAATAAATCACAGCTCTTCCAAAATGAATTGCACAAACCAATGCAGTGAATGACTTGAAAACAGAGTTCTAACAGGAAACACAAGATTTCAGAACTACATACATGATCTTCAGTAAACAGGATTTAATCCAAGTGCGGATAACACAAATAGTTAACAGACTACAGGGACGAATGGGTGAATCTTGTGATGAAGGTGGGCCCTTTCCTTCTCACAAGATTCCCTAGAGAAAGAAATTAAATTGGAGTGCTCAAAATAGAATTTTATTCATCTGTCAAAAAGCAACATATTACAATGGAGTCTCACTCTGTCTCTGTTCAGAAAAAAAATGCACTTCCCGCAGTCTCTAACTATCTTCTAATGATGATGTCTCCTCTTTTTAAAGAGGAGACATCTATTACAGTTACATCAGAGAAATCCTATATTTATCCAAACCTGATCTTTTGTTCTTAAAACAATGTCTTTCTGTTTTTCCAAAGCAGAATGTTGTTACGATGGATACAGGAATACTAGCTTCGGAATGGTCCGTGAAATAGCTCCCCTTACTTGTCCTTGTCTTGTTGCCATGATACTTTAAATACGCCTTCAAAATCGCAAATCACGAGCTGTTTCAGCAACGGGATTTGCGTGCCTGTTGACTGTTTCAGCAACGGGATTTTCGTGCCTGTTGACTGTTTCAGCAACGTGATCTTCAAAATAGATTATCTACGATCTTTAGACTGTCTCAGCAACTATATTCTTTCGATTAATGATTAAATATAAAAGTAATGTAGAATTATATGCAAGAAAAATTAAATATATAGTCAAGAGAAGAACTTTATATACCTTTTTGGGAAAATAGATAATGTAAGCTTTAAGCATGGACTTAGAAAGAGTGAAATGGTGAAAAAATATGTAGTCAAAATGATACATTATGAGGTCCTAACACCCCCCCCCCAACTGAAAGGGTTGCATGTCCTCAGGCAACTTTTAGTCTGAGTCAGAGTCTGGATACTGACTTTTTGCATGCAAGTTACTCAAGAAATAACTATGGAAGGTGGCATCTATCGATGGTCTGAATCCCTAGTTACTTTGAAATTTCTGCCATGTTGCTGCCTCGTCTCTATTAGCCAATCTATAATGAGTCTGATATCGTTCTGCTAGCATCCATAAGATAGGGAAGTGAAAATGATAGCCAATCCAATTCTCAGCACATTGCTGAACACATCTGATGTAGTTTGGTATTCTGGACAGTGCAGTTTCAAGGTTAATAGGGCTAAAGGGATTATATTATTGTCTCTCCTTAGAGGATTGTTGCCACAACATGTTATTTGCCTTCAGAGCAGCGGTCTATTTGGCCCTGATTAACTGATGACACTCTCGGAGTACTGAGGCTTGCAATTGTTGTATATATCTACTCATTCTTGGCTTCTGCAAAAACTAATGATACTCTGCTACAAAAATGGCTGGATTTTGAGGTTCTGGCCTTATCCAGAGGAGGCGATTATCCTCGTTGTGCCTAGTCGCGAGAAAAGCGGTTTTCCATGTGATTTGATTGGCAAGAAAGGAAAGAAACGCCCTAATCTATATATCACCAACAATAGGATTAAGATTGACCTCTCTGTTTTCAGGCATAACCTCATTATGAAGATACAACTCACATAGTAGATGTTGATCACTAGCAGAAGCCTCAGCAAATGTTTTGACAAATTGTTCGGCTGTGAGCAACTCATAAGGCCTCCCATCCTTAATTGCTTTCAACTGGAAATAAACAATGTGTTCAGAAAGAAACAGAGAATAATTCAAGGAAGGTTTCCTGGTGGCTAACAATTTTTGTACTAATTGAAACATCAGGATCAGTTTATCTTTTAACTCCTTAGTTTCTTTCTTGGAATCTTTAAGTTTTCGAAGTGTCTGCTCCCAGATATCCCAATTGGAATACATATGATTTTTTCAGGCCAATTTATGATGTTGTAAAACTTTGTCTTGATCAATAGCATACTGCTTCTTCCATTTATTCATTATTTCCAACTCTTTCCATGGTGGAGTTTGTGTTCCGGCATTATAGGTAATGGGTCGAGGCCCGAGGCATAGTTTGAGTAGCTGAATCAATTAATGTAGGGTAGGATACATGTGGCTTGGTTTCTTTCTCCAAATTTTTTGAAGGCCCTACTGGTTCTTGTGTGACAGTAGGGCATTCTTCCTTGACTGCAACCGATGTGGATCCCTCAGGCACTGAGACTTTAACTATCTTGTATCCGGCCTGTTGATAGATGTTTCCACATTCATGGCACATATATTCTTTACATGGGTCGTTCTTTTGCAGTGATGATGTATGTGCCAAGATGTAGAGATTTAGCTCTTTATCAAAAGCTTCCCTTGCCGTTACCAACTCTCTTTTGTAGGTTTCTAATTTTGATTTCAAAAATTCATTTTCCTCTAAAAGAGAGGCCATGGTGACTGAACCCTGTGTATCGGTTGCTTTTGCTGGAGTTGATTGTTGTTCCTCAGCTGTAGCTGGTTCTTGTGTTTTAGCTATAGCTGGTTTCCTTATAATATAATGCTGGATGTTTAACCTTTGCAATTCAGCAACTAGTTCTTGTGTTTCAGCTGCTGAGTGAGTAAATGGTTCTTATGGAGCAGTTACTTTCTGAGTAGAAAATGATGTCATATTACCCTGGGCATCTAGTTCTTGTGGAGCAGTGCCACAGGACGAGACGGGTAATGATTCTGGGGTTTGGAATGGTGATGATGAATGAAGTTTTAGCAAGATGGTTGCAGGGTTTGGGTTAATAGTTTCAGAATGAGTGGTCGTTTTCATTTTTCTCCTAGGTAGGAAAGCAGAAAAAGCAGTAGCTTGCTTTTTATTTTTATGAGGAGATTTTTTTCTAGGAGAAGGGCTATCGGAAGAGGTGACAGCTTTGGATGCAGCCCTTGTTTGCCTTTTTGATACAGAGACTGTTGCAATTCGCCTCTTTCTTTTATGAATAGGGAATGGTGGTGGTGTTTCAGCTTGAGATTCATCGCTAGGGATGTGGAAGATGGGATAAGATGACTCTGCTAAATGAGATGGGCTTGGGGACAGGTCAACTGGATTAACTGGTTCTGAAGATGGAATCGATGGAGGATCAGGAATATCTTCCAGTTTCCGTTCATAAGAGATTTCGGGGATTTCTTGGGGATTTTCAGCTTCTTGGGGAATTTCGAGGGCTTGTTCGAGAAGTAAAGGTAGGTTATTTAGAGGTGGGTTTTGCTGAGAAAAACCCTTTTGAATTAGTAATTGACAAAGGCAATGATGAGTAAGAGAAAGTAGTGGAAATTTTACCTGTCTACAGTAATATGACATATTTTTAATACATCCAAGAAGATAATAAGGAATGTTTACTAGTCTACCATGTCGTAAGTGGCTCATTAAAACAAATTCATGTTGATAAAATACCTGATATTGACCCTCGCAAGTTAACTAATGCTTGACAAATTCAGCTACCTTTGACCACGGAGGAGGTAATGAATGTAGTCCTACGCCATGGCCTTTAACCTCAACATGTTCTCCTGGAAGAAGGAAGTCCTGTTGCGCGTTTAGGATGATGTGCTTCCTGCTAAACCACCGAGCACCTGTGACTGGCAAACCCGAAACTTGCGCTATGTCATTCTCTGTAACCAGAATTTGGACCCCCTAAACTGTAGAATGGTCCTTCTGAAGGTTCTGTGCAAACTCCAAGACCTGATGAGGGTTGAATTCTTGCAGTCTTTCAAAATATGTCACCCGTCCTGCCTACTGGAAGATTTGGTAAGCATCCGGAAATAGTTCAAGAAGAGTCGTTGAGCCGGGCTCATGTCTGATGGCCGTTCCTCCCATAGTTACTGGCTCAGGTAAAATGCAGAGGCAAAGATCAGAATTACCAGGCTTGAACAGAGTAATCGTTGTGACTGAGAACATGGAGTATCGGTAAAGGGCGGAAGTAATGGATGTAAAGAGTGACGGTGGTTTGCATGGTGTGAAATGATGGTTTGTAATTTCAAAATCCCCCCCCCCCCCCCATGTATGGTGAAATGATGTTTTCAAGTGTGCAGAGATTATAATCATAATGAGGGATATCTTCTCTTTAAACTATCATTTAATTGTATTACATAAAATTCACATACCTTATATTTACCTTTGCTTTATGATTCGAAATATATAGTGCTTGTTTATGGCAGCTTAATTATTGATGGAAGAACTTTAGAATTCTCTGAAATGTAAGAGGATCATATTAGAGTCTACTGAATCATAGGAGAAAGGTAGTAAATGGACAGTATTCACACAAGTAGTATGAGGAATAAAAGGAAAAGATTGAAGAAATTTGCGATCATGTTTTTAGGGGAAAGAAATAGTGTTTTATCAAGGGAAAGATAAATGAGGTGTTGCTGAAAGTGGTGTTTCAACAATGGGGGAAATAAGGGAGATATTGCTGAAAAGTAATGATTTAGTCATGGAAAAATAAGGGAATTATTTGCTGAGGAGTGGTATTTCAGCAATAAGGAGTAGGGAAAATACTTGTTGGAAATGGTGTTTCAACAGTAGGTAAAATGGGAAAAAAAAATAGGAAAATGATTGAAAAGGGCAAGAAAGAGTAAGGGGATGATTGATGAAAAATTGTTGGGCTAAGTATATGAATTGGAATAAGGGAAACAAAGCTTCTCAGATCGAAGCTTAGATCTTCTTGTAATGAAATTGTCCTCCTTGGTAATTTCTTCCTTAATCTGCAAAATACAATTGTAACATGCCAAACCTGGACATGGATTATTAGTTTTAAATCTAATTTAATACTAAAAATATAGTGCAAAAAACAATTAAATGCTGTGAGGAGCAGAAGACTCCCCTAGAAAAAGATAATGTGCATTTGTCATGCAAGCAGCCTTAAAATATTCTTTAGAAATAGGGCGCTGGTACAAACGAACCCTATGACCATTTACTAGTAGAGGTGTTTTAAAATCATCAATTGTTAAATGTCTTACTGTTCCATTGGAAAAAACAACATCTACTTCATAAGGTCCCAGCCATCTTGTACGTAGCTTGCCTTGAAAGTTCTCAAACCAAGAATCATACAATAAGGCCCAATTACCTTTTTGGAACTGCTTGTGCTTGATAGTTTTATCGTGCCACTTCATTCTTTGTTGTTGAATCATGGTTGTCTGATGAATGGCATCTAATCTTTTGTCATCCAGTTCAAGAAGCTGTTGCAACCTGGCTGTCTGTACATCAGTCGAATCAAGGATAACAGCTAAAGCAGTTCTTAAAGTTTTAATTTCAAATTCCATAGGAAAAATAGCACTTTTACCATAAACCAATTCATAGGGAGAAAATCCTGTAGTATTTCTCCAGGTAGTTCTGTAAGCCCATAGTGCTTCAAGGAGCTTTTGAGACCAATCCTTCCAGTTATCCTTCATTGTTTTGGTTAGAATGGCTTCTATTACTTTATTTGTGCTTTCCACCTGCCCATTGGCTTGGGGGTGGTATGGTGTAGTCATTCTATGATGAATATGATATTTCTGAAGGGTAGATTTGAAACCATGAGAATTGAAGGGAGGTCCTCCATCTGTAACTAGCTCTCTAGGAATTCCAAATCTAACAAAGATCTCTTCAAATAAGAAAGCTAGGACATCCTCTTCATTGGCTCTAAGAAGTGCTTTGGCCTCTACCCATTTAGTCATATAATCTGTACAGACTAATATGTAGACCCTTTGGTTGGATGGAGGATTAATGGGTCCTATAAAATCTAAGGCCCATCTTTCAAATGGTTCAAGTATTACCTGGGGGTTTAATGGCATTTCATCTCTATGATTAGGTTGACCCATTCTCTGACAGCTATCGCAAGCCCGCACATATTTCTTTGCATCCTTAAACAGTGAGGGCCAATACTAACCCATCCTCAGAATTTTATGTGTCGTTATTTTATCAGCAAAATGCCCTCCATAAGGGCCATCATGACAAGCTTTTAGTATGTCATACACCTCATCCTCTCTGATGCATCTTCGGATTTCATGATCAAATCCTGTGTAGAACAGGCACTCGCTTATCTAGCTGTACCTGGCACTTTGTTGTTTCTCTTTTCTCTATATGTCAGGTGTGATGGTAACTTTCCTGCAACCAGATAATTAGCAATGTATGTGTACCAAGGTGAGTAAGCAGATACTGCAAATAAATACTCATCAAGAAAGGAATCATCTACTGGAATATTATTATCAGTTTTTAACCATGAAACGAAATCACCCACAACATTTTCTTTACCTGGTCAATCTACAATTGTAATATCAAACTCTTGCAGTAACAATAACCATCTGGTAACTCAAGAATTTGTGACAGATTTATTCATTAAATACTTAATAGTCAAGTGATCAGTATGGACAAAAGTAGAATAACCAGTAATGTAATGTCGAAATTTGTTAATGGCATAAATAACTGCTAAGAATTCCTTTTCAGTAACTGTATAATTAAGCTTAGCATGGGTCATGTTCTTACTGATAAAGTAGATGGCATAAGGGAGATGGTTTTCCTCTTGTCCCAAGACAGCTCCAATTGCAGTGTCTGAAGCATCAGAAGATATATGAAATGGAAGTGCCCAATCAGGTCCTCTCAAAATAGGAGCTATGGATAACTGATGCTTGAGTTCTACAAAGGCTTCCTGACAAATATTAGTCCACTTAAATTCAGCATTTTTCATGAGAAACACAAATAAAGGAGAAGCTATCTTGGAAAAGTTTTTAATAAATATCCTGTAATATCCAGCATGTCCTAGAAAACTTCTCACATCAGTTTGTGTTTTAGGAACAGGGAGATTCTGAATGACCTGTATTTTGGATGGGTCTACCTGAATACCTTGAGATGACATAAAATGTCCAAGCACTACTCCTTCACTCATCATCATATGACATTTTTCAGTACTTAGGGAGAGGTGAGCTTGTAGACAAAGTTTAAGTACCTTCTCAAGATTCTGTAATGCATCTTTGAAAGACACACCATAAGGAGTAAAATCATCCTTAAATATCTCCATAGAGTCATTCAGCATATCAGAAAATATTCCTATAACAGCCCTCTAAAAAGTTGCTAGTGCATTACATAATCTGAATGGAAGAACTCTATAGGCAAAAGTTCCCCAAGGACTAGTAAAAGTGGTCTTGTCTTGGTCTTGGGGTGCAATTCTAATTTGGTTATACCCGTTGAATCCATCTAAAAAGGAAAATAATTTCTTCCCTGACAAACTATCCAATACCTAATCAATGAATGGTAAAGGAAAGTGGTCCTTTTGAGTGGATTTATTTAAGGCTCTATAATCTACACACACTCTCCATTTCCCGTTTTTCTTAGGAACTATTACCAGTGGGGAAACCCATTCACTGTTAGATATAGGGTATATAAATCCTGCATTAAGCAATTTTTGAAGTTCTTCTTTAACAATTTCTCTTAAATTAGGGTTCATTCGTCTTTGGGGTTGGCAGACTGGTCGACAACCTTCCTTAATATAGATTCGGTGAGTACATAATTCAGGAGAGATTCCCTTCATATCTGTGTAATCCCATGTGAATGCTTCCTTATTTTCAAGTAGTAACTTCATTAACTGTTGTGTTTCAACAACTGTCAGATCAGGATTTATGTTAAGTGTTTTGCCAGGCTCGATTTCCACCGCTACACTTTTAGAAGAGATTGTAGTCGATGTTTGAGGTAAGTCTTCAGATTTAATCGTTTGCTGGGTATCTTTTTCCAAAAGTGTAGTCAATTGATTGTGTGTTTCAACAATTATAGAGCAGGGTTCACAAATAAAATTATTAATTACTTCATCCTCTGCGTTGTCTTTAAGACTTCAAGCTTGCCCGATAGTCAAAATGGGTTGAATAGCGTTATCATCATAGTCCATCCACATAGAATTTTCATTGTTAATCATGGGTGTGGCATGAGGGTAAAGAGTAAGTTGTTTAGTTTCATATCCATTGGAAATTGTCATTGAACCAGATCTATAGTTGATAAAGGCATCAGTTGTGGCTAGCCAAGGCCTTCCTAGAATTAGAGGATGTCCTCCCAACTTTGTTTTAGTTTGTAACACCACAAAGTCAACGGGGTAATTCCAGGACTCAACCGAGATAACTAAGTCTTCAACAAATCCCTCTGGTTTTATTGTAGAACGGTCAGCTAGCTCTAGGATGGTTGGTGTTTCTCTAATTGTATTTTTTAGCCGTAATAATTGTAAATTTTCAAGAGTCATGATGTTTATAGCAACACCTAAATCTACTAGAACTTGAGGGATTATTGTTTTACCAATTTGGACTGTCACAGTAGGATGGCCGGGATCACCATATTTAACTGGAGGAGTCGTACCGGAAATTAATGCAGATAGATCACCCATGAAATGAACTATAAGGGGGTCCTTAGCTTTCCTACTAGGTTTCTTAACACAAATATCTCTCATGGTTCTGGCATAAATCGGTACATCTCTCAGTGCCTGTAAAAGTGGAATTTTAACATACAGATTTTGCAATTCCCCTAAAATATTAAAAGCAGGTAACTCAGGAGCACCTGATGGTAGAGGAAGTGGTTGTTGAAATTGAGGAAATTGATTTGGAAATGGAAATTGTTGGCCCCTCCAATTTGAACTCCATTGGTTAAAATAAGATGATTGTTATGAGGCCAAGAAGTCCACATTGCAGGATCTACAAAGGGAGGGTTTGTTTGTTGTATGGGTAGGTAATTCATCTGATTAAAGGGTGGGTATTTCATTTGGTTAAAGGGAGGGTAATTTGTCTGACTAAGAGAAGGATAATTGTTCCAACGATTAGTAAATGGCATACTAGAATTCATACCTTGTCCTCGTGGTTGCCATTGTCTTCTTTGTGTTAGCAGCTAAACTGCTTCAGCTTCTTCTTCCGTTGGTTGTAGTGCTGCCTTTATTCCTGGTAGAGAAGGGCATTGTTGTGTTTCATGATATTTCACACACAGGGTGCAGATTGGTATCTTGTCCAATGGGCATTCCCTTAAAGGATGTTTGTCTCTGCATTTGGGGCAGAAGACAGCCAAAGTTGCTTCTACTTCAGCCTGCTTCTTTTTAACCTGCAAGGTGTCAATTTGTGAAGCAAAAGAAATTAACATTTCAGTTTTAAATTCTTCAAGTAAATTACCTATTTCAGCTCTTGTTGCTCCCCCACTGGCTAATTTATGAACTCTTGAATATGTGGCATCTCTACTGTTTGATCTGTTCCTTGCAGCTCCTCTTGAACATATTTTACAGAGGTCAACAATCTCATCATATGATTATTTAGATATATATCCTTTACCAAGCATGTTTAGCATGTCTAAACAATCTTCCCTTACTCCTTTAAGTAATATTGTTTTAAGAATATCTTTACTTACACTCGGATGATCGGATCTCTGCAGATTGTACTACAGTCTTTCCACAAAGTCCTCCAAATTCTCGTCCTCCTTTTGTACCATCTTGAATAATTCCTCCCTCTTTTCTCTTGTCCGGCAGTAATCTTGATATTTAAGCAGAAATTTGTGTTTCATCTGTTCCCATGTTGTGATTACCTAGCTTCCGAGGCTCATGAACCATCTTAATGAATTTCCTTTTAGTGTTGTTGGAAACAGTTTCAGCTTCTGAGCATTAGTAACATAATCATAACTTCTGCATAATATATCAAATTCAAAAATAAATTCATCCGGATCTTTAGAGGATAAACCATGGAAGTTGGGTAAGGCTGACAATGGGATATTCTTCATAGGAGTTGCTCCTCTAGGGAGATCACTAATAGGAAATCCCAAGGTAGAGAGAGAATTTTCATCCTTTCCCTCTCCTTTAGGATCTACTCGTCCTCCACCAAAGAATCCTTCGTTGTTTCCTTCCATTGGTTGATCTCCTACTGCACTTTCTCGATCCTCAAAGTTTTCTACTGGCTCCTCAATGTTTTCCACTGGTTTTTCAATATTTCCTGTTGATTCCTCAACGTTCTCTGCTGATTCCTTGGCACTTTCTTCTGGTTCTTAAACACTGTCTATTGGTTCTTCCATATCTGCTGCTGGTTCCTCTACGTTTTCAGGGCTCATAACTTCCTTTGTTTCATAATTTGATTGTGGGGAGTGTTGAGGCTTTGCTCTTCGAGAGCTTAATCTCTAGGAAGATTCAACTTTTGATACAATTTCGTCTATAAAATTCTTTCTTCCTCCCCTTCCTTTGCCCTTGCCACCTGTAGGGTTAGTTTTCTTATGGGTTCTGCATCCTCTCATACAATCTGCACATCTAAAAGAAAAACATCAATGCTTTTGAAATCTATAACTGCCTTCCCTGGAAACGGCGCCAAAATGTTGGTCACTTTAATTGTTTAGCAATTCAAGTGCCACATAAATTGTCAACCCAGGAAGGTCTGGTTGTTTCAAAGGCAATCACACACAATATATGCTCAATTCCAAAAGTAAAGAAAGGTTGTAGTATTTATTACACTAATTATATTAACTACACTGTTCACACCTTACTTTAACAAAGTTGAAGCCTACTTGTGTTACAGCAAAGACAATCCTTGTATTGCAGAGTCTGTTCAAAGAACCCTAGAAAAGATAATGAAAAGGAATGATTCCGCAGAAAGGAAAATCAATCAACTATAACGGAGAACAGGACCCTATTCCTCCAAGTAGGAATCTTCAGCACCTGTTTCCTGATATCAAATCATCACTCATTCAAAACATATTGTTGAATTAAAATAACTCACACCTCTTCCAAAATGAATTGCACAAACCAATGCAGTGAATGACTTGAAAACATAGTTCTAACAGGAAACACAAGATTTCAGAATTGCATACATGATCTTCAGTAAACAGGATTTAATCCAAGTGCGGATAACACAAACAGTTAACAGACTACGGGGACGAATGGGTGAATCTTGTGATGAAGGCGGGCCCTTTCCTTCTCACAAGATTCCCCGTAGAAAGAAATTAAATTGGAGTGCTCAAAATATACTTTTATTCATCTATCAAAAAGTGACATATTACAATGGAGTCTCACTCCATCTCTGTTCAGAAAAAAATGCACTTCCCGCAGTCTCTAACTATCTTCTAATGATGATGTCTCCTCTTTTTAAAGAGGATACATCTATTACAGTTACATCAAAGAAATCCTGTATTTATCCAAATCTGATCTTTTGTTCTTAAAACAATGTCTTTCTGTTCTTCCAAAGCAGAATGTTGTTACAATGGATACAGGAATACTAGCTTCGGAATGGTCTGTGAAACAGCTTCCCTTACTTTTCCTTGTCTTGTTGCCATGATACTTGAAATATGCCTTCAAAATCGCAAATCACGAGCTGTTTCAGCAACGGGATTTGTGTGCCTGTTGACTGTTTCAGCAACGGGATTTTCATGCCTGTTGACTGTTTCAGCAACGTGATCTTCAAAATAGATTAGCTGTGATCTTTAGACTGTCTCAGAAACTATATTCTTTCGATTAATTATTAAATATAAAAGTAATGTAGAATTATATGCAAGACAAATTAAATATATAGTCAAGAGAAGAACTTTATATACCTTTTGGGGAAAATAGATAATGTAAGCTTTAAGCATGGACTTAGAAAGAGTGAAATGGTGACAAAATATGTAGTCAAAATGATACATTATGAGGTCCTAACATAGATCATAAACCAAATTTTCATAAGCTATTGAATTGTGTTGATTCTGCAGTTACCAAAAACATGGATCGGTGTACTGCCTTGCCACTTTACATCTTGCAATGTAGACTTGGATGGTGGTTTTTTTAATTATCGCAGTTGGGTTTTTAATATTTGTAGGGCTTTTATGTAGTTCTAAGCCGGTAACTTCATTTTTCCTTTTTATATAGAAATCCATCCTTGTCCATGATCTTGTGGATCAAGAAAATGCTCAAAATTCAAAATTCTTAGATCAACTTGAAACCAATTCCAAAGTGTAGATCTCATCGTTCTTAATACAACACACTTCACTTCACTAAAATCCAACTTCATATGCTCTCGAAATCACATTTTGATCGTTTTAGCAAACAACTAAAAAAATGAATTTTGGGTTGCAAGTACGCCCAGTCAGCAGTTCGTACGTTGATGTGGCAAGTTGACTCTGCAGGTTGTTTTTCCTCATTGGCCAATGTGTGATTGACACATGTCACTGTTTCATTGGTTGACGTGTGATTGTTTTTTAGTGGTTCATGGCTTGTAGTGTTGGCCCAATAGAAGAGTGCCATGTGGCATCTTTGTGGTGTTCTAAAATTTATATGAGGTCAAAAGAGCTCCATAGGAATTGAACCCAAGACCTGTTACCTTTAACCAAAGCGCTTTACCAACCGAGCTACCTCATTGCATGTTAAAATAACCCTCAAAAATGATTTTTAAATATTAATGCGCTCCATTTATGGGAAGGGGTCGGGGCTAAGACCTAGCCCCTGGGGATTTGACTCCCCATAGGACCACAGGCGCAGAATTGAGGGGGCTTATCTTAAAAATTCTACAAATTCGCCTGTCGTTCGGGAAAGCGAGATTCGCGCATTGTCCGAGTTTGGGTCGAATTGTGGGCTTATTAACAACAGAATTGGGTAGAAACTTAAAACAGTCATAGATTTCTCAATTTTTTGCCAAATGAGATGCAAAAAGAGTCAAAATAGGGGTTTTCAATAGTGTTGGATCCATTGGAGACATCATTTTTTCTATTTGAGCTTTCTAAATGTCTATAATTATACTTTCGATTTCGAATTTAGATTTCTTATCCAATTTTTAATGAAAATTTTGAAAACTGACTTCGTTTAATTTTCTTTTATGATCTTCCAGATCGCAAGGTGCACAAAAAAAGAGCATACTCAGAAATACTGAAACTCTTTATTCAATAGGAATGTGAAATTTAAAAGACAAAACACAAGGATTTGATCTCCAAATTCAAATTGTTCCTCTCAAAACTCTATCTGTTATCCTCTTTTCTCAAATATTCTTTCTCTTTCTTCATCCTCCTTCAAATAATTAGTGATATGGGTGGCTCTTACTGTACCATGAAACAAAATAAAATTTCAAATAACATGAAACCTAAAAAAAATCACAAAACTTGATTTTATTCATTACATACTCTAATCTATTAGAAATAGAAGAATTGATCAAGTGTATGCATATTTCCAATGTAACCATGTGTGGAATAGGATTAAAATGATATTCATGCTAAGGTTATAAAAATATGCATTAAAAGTCATAAAATCATGAAAAACTATTTGTTTATATAATACAATTAAAAAGTAAAGAAGGAATAACATTCTTCAACCTCTTAATTACTTGTGAATTACTCCAACTGGTTGATATTTCCTGTTGCACCCACAGATTAGTACAATTTTTTTTTTGAAATTTACGATGAAAAAATGATTTTATTATGAATTTAACCATGCATCTAAGAATGAATGCAACCATAATGAATTTCCTAAACTTCAAAATAAACACCTTTGTATACCTCCCAGAAACGGCACCAAAATTTTGGGTGATTTAATGGTTAGTTAAATCCCTATCATTTAATTTTCAAACCAAGGTTTCGTAAACAAATGAGGTTGTACTATATGTACTAGGCGATTATTTATGAGATTAGATTAATCTAAATGCAACTAACACTAATTAAAAAATAAAATAAATTAATCTAATTCGAACCAAATCAAACTAAATATAAAGAAATTGAAATCACACTTGCATGAAATTGAAATCACTCTTGCATAATTGAAATCACACCACACTTGCATAAAAAAATCACACCACACTTTCATAATTGAAATCACTCCACTCTTGCATAATTGAAATCACACCACGCTTGCATAAATGAAATACTAAATTGAAATCACACTCACACCTGTTGAAAAGTAAATCACACTTTGCTAAAAGGAAAATCACACTTGCATAAAATAAAAACACACTTGATGAAAAGAAATGAAATAACAAAACTATACTATGTTACCAATATGTAAAAAGGTATGTAAACTGGGGTTGATGGGGGCCCTCCATTCCTCAGCAAGCACACCAAACAATTATCACTTCTTGGAGATCAAAGTGGCAGTATATATTTCATAAAATGATTACAATATATTACAAGAATTCTCTCTCCTCACTTTACAAATCACATCTTGAATGGAACTTGGAACCTCCAACTATCAACTAGCCACTAGCTACCTCTATATCTCTAACAACTAACAATTTACAACCAACAATTTTCTACCCTTTGTATGAATGGTGCACTCCTACTTATAAAAAAATTGAAGATAACTATAGATCCTCAAATCTCTCCTAAATCCACATTTATCTCATGTGGCTACAACTAGTCTCCTAAAAATATAAGATACAAATCCTCTCCAAATTCTCTCATAGTTTTGATAAGGACACATATCAAAACATCCATGATTCTTCTCCTTTGAATGTTCTTAGCTTTTGAATGGGCCTACAATGTCACAAAACTATACCACCTTTATGTATATATGAAAACATGTTAATTTTATATTATTTAATCACAAATTCACTTAAAATACTTAAAATAAATGACTTTGGAAAATATAATGCTAAACCCATATGAACATGAAAATGGTTACTTAATGGAGGGTTATGTAGCTACAAAATGAGGGATGAGCTACATAATGAGGGTGAAATGATGGAAATGTGGGTTGAACTAGATGACATTTTGGAGACTCAACAATCATTACAACCAATATACAAGAAATATGTGTCTAACATCCTGCAGAATAGTCCACAAGGATGCGACAGCCATAGAAACTGTTCCAACACATTCTAAATATGATCAGTACTAAATAACCAAAATAGTTAAACTACTTTAACATAGATGAAAGTGTTAGCCACCTATAAAATTTGTTATAGCAAAAGGTGGCTAAAACTTTTTGGAGCCTTCAAGGAACAAATTTTATTGCTAAAAAGTGTTGGCTCTTGAAGACTCTTGAAGGCCTCGTGCCTCTATCCAAATCTTCACTATTTTTCCCTCTTTTGTATACTCGGAATTTCTGCTGATTTCATGAGAAAAGACTGCTGCAAAATCATCATTTTTCCCCCTCCTCCACTCAAAAC
>JAXQQM020061907.1:0-50143 GCA_034641835.2 Pinus albicaulis
GGGGCATTTGGTTTGTATTTGTATCTCATGTACTCAGATATTATTGTATAAGTCCTGGCTGTTATCCCAGGCACAACATGTATGTGGGATCCCTCATTGTATTTCTATCTGGCTCATGTTTATGCTGGTTGTACTTTATGGTTCGGTCCCTTGTTTACTGGACACACTATTCTTTTGTACTTTGTCTCGGCGGGCATAGGTATGCCTCCCCCGCCGCCTTCATCACAGGTACCCTCTCATAAAAAGAGACTTGTTGCGAAGAAAACAAGAGTCTCCTCGAGTCTAGTTCTTACAACCTTATATCTACCTTACATTTCTCTCTGACTTCCCCTTTGATGTCTGGTGATTGAGTTCTTACAACGTGCCAAATTCTGATTTCTCTATACTTGCCTTGTTGAGGGGGAAATGTGTTACACCATTTTTGGTCATCTAACCTCTTATCATTAGATGGACCCAAGTACACCATGTAAGACCAATTTTACCCTAAGTAAAATTTCCTTCACTATGTAAAATAACTTAATAAAACACATTTATTAGGTTGTTTATGGTCTAAACAGGAAACCCCAAAAGGAAATATTAAACAAAACTATATTTGTTTGATTTTCCTGGTCATGTTTAACCCAAAACAAAGAAATTAATTAGATAAATCTTTATTTATCTTATTATTTTCTAGGAATAATTATTTAAACCTTATTTAAATAATATTCCTGGTTAAATATGACTAAATCACCCATAAATAATTAAATAAATCATTATTTATTTGATTATCTTTTAACCACCTCCTTAAAATGATAAATAAATCATTTATTTATTTATTATTCACAAATAAATGGATTTGACCCAAGTCAAATACTTTTTCCTCCAACAAATATAATAAAATATTCCATAAAAGGTGGATCTAGATTTGGTTAATGTTATTTTAATCATGCACCAAGATCTAGAATGACCCAATATTTTGTTATAAATAGGAGGGTTTTTCCTACCATTCTTCACCTTTTGTTGCCTATTAGATCACTCTGGATCTAAACTCTTGGTCTGACTTTGAGCCATTATCATTGTTATATTTTCCATTATTTGCTGTGTGAGCTCCCTTTGAGTTCTATCTTTGTCTGGGTTTTCTACACCAACAGGAGAGAGAAATGCTAGATATGAAGTGCTGAGGACTTCCAAGAACCCATCCCATTGAGGAGAATTGGAAACACCTTCTTGTTTTCCTCCCAGGTGCCCTTAATACAAAAAATTCTTTCAAAAATTGTTCTTGTCTTGTCTATTGGATGTATGGAGCAAAACCTCATTTTTACTGCTTAATGTCTCTATATGCATAGATCTAGTTTTTTGCAGCACTTGTCTTGATCAACTAACTGCAGATCTGAAGATATTGGCAGCCATATTTGATGTTAGGGCTATAAGTTATGCGTAGCTAAAGTGGTCTTTTTTCGTACACTTCGATAAAAGATTCATACTAACATTTAGGGAGGTTCAAACAACCTTTCTCTAAAACTTAATTTAAACAATAATCTAGGAATTTAGAACTGATAATCCTAACTTTATGGATCATGCATTTCTGTGTGATCATGGAGTTGGCAGATATCTAGCATTGTCTTGAGTTGAGCTATTGAGATATTCGTGATCGAATTTGGTCCTTTAAGATAGCATTTGAGATTGTCGACTAAGACTTTTGGGCTAATTCTGTGAGAAATAGAAGAGTTTGCTGCTGATGATAAGGTTTGATAAGAAAATTCCAATAATTTTCCTGATCAAACTTATTGATTTTCTTAATTATTTGTTCCTGTTGTTCTGCCCTCTGTGTCCATTTTAATTCTACTTATTTTGTTATTGAAAACACATCAAATGTGCTTTCTTTAAGAAGTCCTATTTTAAACAATTGGTTACATAAGAGTTGTATAACCTCACTTGATTTGCTGGATGTCTTGGTCGCTGCTCTTTCTGTTTGGATGATCTATGCTTCCCATTCTATAGATAATAATTCTCTGTGAAGCTTGTTTATTTGTGGTAGATCGGCTTGCTTTCCCATATCTGAGTCTTGCCACTGCATGTGTTCTTCAATTTTCTTTTTAAGTTTCTCACATTCTAGTTTTTGGATTGCAATTTGCTGAATCATTATTTTATTGGAATCACAATAGGAATAAATCATAGCAGCTTTATGACAAAATATTTTTTGTTGTTTCTTTATCAAAGCATATATCTCAAGTGCTTCTTTAATGAAATTTTCTGATTGTGATTGATTCTGTAACTCTGCCATGGCTTTTTCCAGTTGTGTTTGTTTCTCTTTAACCTCTGCGTGATGTTCCAACTTAAAATTTTCAATATCTTTATGGAACTGTCCTAAACTTTCTCTGCTTTGTTCAGTAGTCTTGACTTCCTCTGCATTTAACATCTGTTCTAGTTCCTGTATTCTGGATTCTTTTTGTTTCATCAAGGTTCTAACTTCAGTTGCCTTAGCTACAGTGGCTATGGCATAAGCTCCTGCATATTGTGACAATTTAGTCAGATGTTCAGTGGGATATTCTAATGAATCCTTCCAAAGGACATCAACTGATTCATCTGTCGTTTTAGGATTTGTCTCATCAGTTCTTCATCTCTTATTCCTTTTAACCATAGCTATGTGGTTGGGACTGTAGAAAATATCCAATGATGGAATGTCTCCAATCTGTACAATGGTTTGATCTGTAGAGTAAGCCATAATGATTTATTTTCTCTGTGTTGTTGGGATTATCTGTAGAGGGTTGACAGTTTCAAATATTTTTTGAGAAGGCTCTGGTGTTTGAAATTTTTCTGTTTGGTCAGTATTGACTTTTTCTTTAGGAGTCTTCATTGCTTGGGAAATTTTTTCCCATTCATTCATCAGGTCTTTACCTTGAGATGATTTAGACTGGTCTACCATGCTATGATCCTTTTGAACTGCCTCTAAATTTGATTTAGTGCCATTGTTCTTTGTTTTCTCTTGCAACTCTATTTCTTGAAGAATTTGGTCAATTTCTGAATTTGCTTTTGTCAATTCAGATTCATCCTCAGATTGATCTGACTTATTAGAGTGCTATTGAGACTGACCAGATTCATTTTCAGAGCTATATTTCATTTCTTCATTAAGACTGACACTTGGAGTATGCTTTTCTTCTTCAATAACAAACAAATTCAAAGAGAAATTTTTCAATCTCTCATTTTTATATCCCTGAAAGGCTTCAACCTCTTCTTGACTTGATTGACTAGAAATCTTTTTAATAATATCAGAAAAATCTTCGACTCCTTGGAAGAAGTCATCAAATTTGTCTTCTTCTTTTATGAAAGGCTTTGTTTTGAGTTTTTCCATGTAATCTTTAATTACATCGTTGGGGTCATATAATCTTCCTGGCATGCATGCTAGATTTAACATTTGAATATTAGGAAGCTCTTTGTATGTATGGCCGATATTAGCCAAAGCTAAAGTGCCTAACTGTAGAGGGAAAGAAGGCCAAATAGCGTTTTTATCATCTTTTAACTGTTTTGTGACACCATTTATAAGTCGATAAGCTACCTCTCTCTTGAAAAATATATCTGGAACATAGTATGGCAAAACATGTGGAGGAGAAAAACTTCCAAGTACTCGAACATATGTGAGTTTCTCTTCAGCAAACCATATAGCTATAGGAAGAATATCTTTACTCACTTCTTTGGAAACCATAGGAATATTTTCATTGAAAATCATTTGATACATGGGAAACATGACTCCATAATAGAATTTGTAGAAATGTAGGTGGAATTTAGAGTCCCAGAGTTCTTCATGGTATATGTGAATTGGGCTAGGGTTTTTAATGGTCCATTTCCAACCCATGATTGGAAATGTAGAAGTGAAATAGATGGAATCCATAACATAAGCAAACATGTAAAAGGGTGAATTTTCTTGGGATGAAGCACTCATTTTATTCCTATATTCAGTAATATGTTTGGCTAAATAATTAGATAAAAGGTCTGCCCAATTCAAAATGGATGAATTGACAATTGCGTCAATTAAGGGAACCCAATCTCTAGCGAACCTAGTACTATCAGGTTTGGAAAATAGGCTACACAACATACCAGCAACATAGAAATAAGGATAAGGGATTTGTGTAATGGGGTACGTACCAGATTTTTCGTGCTTCAATTTTCCTTCATTGTCTTTCCATTCATGGATGACTTTGATAAAATCAGGATGTTTAGCTTTGAACATTTGCACATATCGATTATCATACTTCTATTGTAGAGCTGGTAGATGGTACATAGCTGTCAAATCTTTGGGTTTGAAAGAGCCCATAATCTCTCCTCTAGAATTCTTGAAAACTCTATCTTCAATATTTAAATTCTCAACTGCCCACTTAATCATATCTGTGTAAGGCATAATCTTCAGTCTCGCATCTATTCTGTGAATAAACGAGCATGCAACGTTGAAAAGGGTTGCATCAAAGGTGGAATCAGTACCTGTCGTAGATATTTTTGTTATCTCCTTTGGTCCTACATCCTCAAAATGTTTATACATAGCTTCCCATGAAGAAATACCACAATATTTGTTACAGACAGTGTCTGAAAATAATGAAGGCATATATATATCCTCTGAAGATGATGCTTGAGACACCTCTTTACCCTTTTTACTCATCTCTGATTTTCTTTACTCGATAATTGATTTCCTGAGAGAAAAGTGAAATATATCATATAACGAGCATTACAAAGATATATCAGGGATTTATTTCAAACTCACGCAAAAAAATGTTAATCTTATCAATTATCTCTTCATAATTCATGATGATTTCAAAATTTAATGCTTGACATGGCTTCACATGGCCTCGCACACAATACTTATCAATCGTTTAAAGCCGTTAAGATCTAAAATTCAATTTGATATGACATAAGTTGCTTTTCACAAACTGATATCATTAAATGCGCAAATCACAAAGATTTCTTTTAATATTTCATGATTGTCTCATAAATGTTGCAAAATGCGATCTGCGCAAATCGCAGATCGCAAGATTTAAAAGATACGTTGAAGTCTATATTAAAATTCGTGCGCGATGCAATTTGCGAAAATGTAAAGTGGATGTGATAGAAAAAAAGGATTTATATTTTTTATTTTATTTGCTTCGTTGGGTCTGCAGCTGTCACAACTTATGTTACTTCGTTTCTTTAAATTTTAACTAAATCAAGTGCGATGCGAAAAAAGGAAAGTAAATATTTTTTTATTTTTTTGAAAAAGGCTTTTTAAAGAGCGCATTTTGCAATTTACAGATTTTATGATTTAGGATTTTTTTTGAAGGATAAAATATGTGATAAGCGGTGCGCTTTTAGATAGAAAATTTATTTTCTAAATGTTTTTAAAAGAAATTTTAAAATGGATTTTCATATTTATTTCTAAAGGGTCCCTATTTATGAAAAATAAATGGGGGTTTTTTTATAGCACAACACATGTTCAGTGTAGAAGCCCGAAAACTCTGCCAACTGTTGCACTCCTGTGCTCCACCCCGACGCTACGTGCTGGGCCGTTCAGGCCGACCCGACAGCGTTTAGGTGCCCGAAACCCCACTGCTATGCCTCTGAAGTGCTGTGTGCTTGGTTGTTCAGGCCGAACCGACACCTCGTGCAGCTTTGCTCGAGCGCTGCGCTCCTGTGCTGTGTGTTCATCCAAGAGGTTTTTTAAAGTTGGTGCAAGCCTCAAAATTACTCAAATCTCCTCCATTTCTTTGCCTATCACCTCCTGATGATTTTCATAATAGGTATTTAGATCCTTGCCTCCCTCTCATACTATTTTGAAAGGTAATGTAATATTCCAAAATTTGCATGCAGCAAATTGGAATATTAAATTTTGCTGATTTCACTTAGGAGATGAATAAATGGGTAAGGAAGCCCATGCATAACAAAGATCTCAATAAAATACCTTAAGGTGTGGAAAGGGATCAAGGTAGCAGTTGGATTTTACACTCTCAAGTGTGAACAAGGACCAATGTAGGTGGACAAGGTCAAGTTTGACCAAGTCAACAGCGCATGTATGAGAGGAGGAGATCAACCATAGAGACAATGTAGTGCAAGTGAGAGGAATATTCCTTGGTGAAGGAAGCCCAAATGAGTGGGGCCCAAGGCAAGGAGGCTCACACATGTTTAAAAGGAGGGCAAGGAAGCCATAACAAGTTTATGCTTATGATTTGATTTTGGTCTGAAGACTATTTTTCTTTCTGCAACTGTTTAGTTGAGATTGTTGTGCTGCTTAGCACAAGGATTTCCTGTTTAGGAATCCTTCTCCTTCTTGAGAAGCCTCTTAGAGGAATGTACTGATTTGCATCCTCCTTCAGCTACAACATTATTTTTGCAGTAGAATAATGTTGTGTTACAGGGTGTTGCAGTGAGGGGTCACAACACCACTTCCGGCACTTGTTTTTCAGAGAAGGAAGCTCTCTTTCTCTTGGGAGATCAGTGAGGAAGCATTCCGCAGCAGATTTTCACATCTTGGCACTTGTCCAAAGTACTACCAAAATCTACATCGTAGTCCTTTGTAGGAACTGTGTCTTTTCTTGCAGTGTTGCAGTGTGAGGGTTAATCCCCACAATCTTGAGCTTGTTTCTCAGGGAAAGGGCCAACCCTTCTCCTAGAAACTTTGTAAGAAGGATTATCCTTCATTTTATGTATTTTTTAGCTGTATATACTTATATATTTAGTTAGACTACATTTTCCAGATCTAGATATGCAGATCTGACATTTTTCACTTGTACCTTCATGAAACCCTTGTCAGGTCATTTCTATAATGTGTAAAAGAGGCTCTTTATCTATTTTCCTCCATGATCTGATGTAATACTCTCCATGTATGTTATATCCATCATATTAAATCATACACCCTTAGAAAAGTGCGTTGTAAATGCTTCAATAAATTTTGCATAAGCTAAGTCATGGGACTGGGGCCTTTTTGAGCCATATCGGGACTGAGAGATCTGTTTACCTTAGCTAGAGTGATTTTTTTTTGCTCAAATTTGGTATGTGAGTCCCATATGATATATTATAAGGGATCCAACCATTATTTTCCTCTATTATTATGAAAATAGCTAGGAATAACATTTTTGGGTTTTATTTTGCTGCTTTCCCCCAACTTTTGGATCATAAAAGGGAGTAAAAGTTGCTGTTGAGACGCCAAATGATGATAATGTGTTTCTTGACACGTTTCATGAGTGAATATCTTGCTGCAACTCCATCATTGTGTTTACATATTGCTGCAGTCCCATTATTGGGCATTTTCCGGCCATTCTAGGTGTGAGAGGCTTGTTTATCTCACCTAGTTTTCTTGGTTTCTAATTTCCTCTTGGATTTGGATCTTAGATTATAAGATCTAAGAGATACAAGGGATAATCTTGTTTTCTATATTATACATTCCTGAAAAATGCATTTTTTAGGCATGCCTTGCTAGCAATCCTAATTTGGGGATATTACAGTGGTATCAGAGCATGATCTTTGGCTCATCTTGTGAGAACCAGATATCCGAAGGAGAAAGATCAGAATGATGAAGAGAATGAGCTTGATCTCATCACTTTTCAGATCCAAGAAAGACCTCCCCAAGGAGGTTAAGTAGATGAAGAGTTACAGTGAAACTCCTAGAGGGTTTCAAGAAGAGGAAGAGCCATGCACTTCCTATTCTCAAAGAGGAGAATACAAGAGAAAAAGAGGACACTTGGAATATAAAATTCTATGTGGATACCTTGCTGAGTACCAAGCTAAACCTAGAGCCTTCAAGGACACTCTAGCTTTACCACAATTCATTCAGCTGGAAGAAGAAAGGAGACTCTACAACCATGGAATGATGAGAGGCAATAGATTCCTATTGCCCACTTTTGATGGATCACTCACATGTGAAACAAGGGCTTGGGTGATGAAACTATAAGCTTTCTTCCTACTACATCCAGTAGTAGAGAGAGAGGTTGTAGAAATTGCAGCGCTGCACCTTAAAGGTGAAGCAAACACTTGGTGGTTCAACCATTTGAGCCATGCAAGAGTGTCTACTCTTGTTGAGTTTTCTCAAAGGTTGATCAAGAGATTTGGGGAAGGAAGATCAGAAAAAGAGAGATCCTCACCACCACTTGAGGAAGCATATACCAGCACTGTCACAACCTTGGAGGAACAACCTTCATGTTCAGCATTGGAGGAAGCCAACATAGTTGAGGGAGAAACTCCTGCCCCCACATTTTACCAAGGTATGCTTAAGTTCCCATCTCCTGTCATTTCAAAAAATATTATGGAGGGATCTACATCATTGCATGCTGTTGATTTAGAGTATCCGATTTGCACTGCACTGTATAAGAGAAGTGATGAAGAGAGGAGGACCCATTATTTATGGGAACATTCAAATGGCAGCTTCAGTCATGAAACAATGGTGGATGGAATTATAGATGGTAGACATCTTGAAGTGAGAAACACTTTCTCCTTTCTAGATGACACTTTCTCAATGAGCACTCCCAAGCTCAAAGAGAAACTTCTACCTGCAGCAGATCTAGAACCTTATTGGTTTTGGAAGGCCATTGATGAAGAGAAGGTTTCATGGAGAGATCTCATTAGAGGTACACTTCAACACATCATGGAGTGCAAGGTTCTTCAACAGTTTGAGGAGGTGTTTTCCTCATCACACTTGGATCTTTGTGGATTCAAGGGGTATATTGATGAGAGGTCTTCTCTAGAATATCTCCAAGGAGTTGCATTTCAACATCCCATGAAATGCAAGAGCAGAAATATGATTTGGGAGAATGATAGTATTCCTTGGGAAAGTGCTAAGGAAGGACATGATGGAAGGTACCCACATGTTGATGGATGGGTTTGGATGATGAGCAAGAAGCTGGAAAGCTACTTGAAAATTTATGATACTGGGCAACAGGAGGCTTGGCTGCGTTGGTTGCTCTTGAAAGAGTTTGGTCATCATCCTCTTTCTAAGGGTATGTGGCAGGATACTTGCATCATGGAGAAGCAAAGAGTGTAGATGGATTGTTTTGATATGACATTCTTCGCCATTTTTTCACTACATGATTTGTATGATGGAGGTATGAGGAGGCAACAAAAACTTTTGTTGATTGGGTTATTCTTGGGAAAGCAAGGGCAGATTTGCTCTCACACTGTGCATGATGTTGTAGGGGTAGGATGTGGCACTATTATGGTGCAAAGGGGCTACTCCTTGGCCTTAGATGTTCAAGAGGTGCTTCCATCTTGGGAGGAACCTCTTATGTGTAGCAGCATTATGGGAAAAGCCTTTGACATTGTGCATGTCAAAGAATGGAGTTATGAGTTTCCAAGAGCCTATTTGCATGGGCCAACAACATTGTCACCTTGGGGGTTGGACTTATTGATGGAGTGTCCCCAGGATCACTTCACATTTGATGCACTTGGTAAACAAGGAGAAGGTGAGAAAATTGTTCTTGCATCTATTGATTTTCTGAAACAATATTTGCATGATCTTACCATTTCTATGCAGTGCATTGCTCCACAAGAGGGCAAGCTTTTCATTTGGCTTCATGGTAAATTTTGGGCCAATCTATATGATGGAGACAACCATCTCTCATATGACTTTGGGAAAGTATGTTTTGCTTACATGTATGGTCAGCTATTTTACCTAACCATTTATTATTCATTAGCAGACTTGATGACATATATAACTATCCTTGTATTAAAAAACAACTTGCCATACTATTTTCTGAACCAGCATTTTGGGAAACTACACTGTAACTACATGGAAAATTTTGGTACTTCCTTGAACCACATGAAACCTTAAGGATTTCCCTGATTTTTATGCTGATCATGATCTCTCTTTATGATATTTTTCTTATCTCTATTGAGAGCATGATGGGGAGAGAGACACATGGGATGGATGTGTCCTTTTGGGGAGAGGATTCCCACAGGTTCTGCATTCCATGTTCTAATGGGAGCATGGGAGGAGATATGGCCACCAAAGTCTAAAACTTGTTTCTCTTTGAGGTGGGCCATGTGATTGGTGGGATGCCATATGGTGATGATTTCCTATCCATCACATATGGGATGATTTGGGCCAGCTTGATTTATAGCGTTGGAGAGGAGATCTTTGGAGATCTAGTCTTCATCTTGCCACTTGAGGGATTTTTTTTTGCAGCCCAAGATCAACATATACTCTACACTCATCATAAGTGGAGAGGAAGAAAACATGGGGTAGTCTATCTTGTCTACCATGTGCAGATTTTGAGCCCACCTACTTTGCAGGAGCTCAAGGTGAAAGAAAATTTTATGGAGTTGCCATGGTGGGAGGTGACTCATTTTGTATGGATGATTGCTTGGGGAAAGGTGTTTTCCCAATACATTTCAGTCTCCATGCCTTGGAGGCAACTCTTCAGTCTATCCTTGCAGTTGCTTGAGGACAAGCAACATTTGGGAGGGGAGGACTGTAATATTCCAAAATTTGCATGTAGCAAATTGGAATATTAAATTGTGCTGATTTCACTTAGGAGATGAATAAATGGGTAAGGAAGCCCATGCATAACACATATCTGAATAAAATACCTCATGGTGTGGAAATGGATCAAGGTAGTAGCTGGATTTTACACTCTCAAGTGTGAAAAAGGACCAATGCAGGTGGACAAGGTCAAGTTTGACCAAGTCAACAACGCAGGTATGAGAGGAGGAGATCATCCATAGAGACAACGCAGTGCAAGTGGGAGAAATATTCCTTGGTGAAGGAAACCCTAATGAGTGGGGCCAAAGGCAAGGAGGCTCACACTTTTTTAAAAGGAGGGCAAGGCAGCCATAACAAGTTTGTGCTTATGATTTGATTTTGGTCTGAAGACTATTTTTCTTTCTGCAACTATTTAGTTGAGATTGTTGTGCTGCTTAGCACAAGGATTTCCTATTTAGGAAACATTCTCCTTCTTGAGAAGCCTCTTGGAGGAATGTAATAATTTGCCTCACATCTAGGCTTGAGGCCAAGCATCCTCCTTCAGCTATAATGTTATTTCTGCAGCAGAATAATGTTGTGTTGCAGGGTGTTGCAGTGAGGGGTCACAACACCACTTCCGACACTTGTTTTTCAGAGAAGGAAGCTCTCTTTCTCTTGGGAGATCAGCGAGGAAGCATTCCGGAGCATATTTTCACATCTTGGAACTTGGCCAAAGTACTCCCAAAATCTACAATGCATTCCTTTTCAGGAACTGCATCTTTTCTTGCAGTGTTGCAATGTGAGGGTTAATCCCCACAATCTTGAGCTTGTTTCTCAGGGAAAGGGCCAACCCTTCTCCCAGAAACTTTGTAAGAAGGATTATCATTCATTTTCTATATTTTTCAGCTATGTATTGTCAGATTTTTAGTTAGATTGTGTTTTCTAGATCTAGATCTGCAGATATGACATTTTGCACTTGTACCTTCATGAAACCCTTGCCGGGTCATTTCTATAATGTGTAAAAGAGGTTCTTTATCTATTTTCCTCCATGATATGATGTAATACTGTCCATTTATGTTATATCCATCATATTCCATCATAAACCCTCAGAAAAGCACGTTGTAAATGCTTCAGTAAATTCTGCATAAGCTAAGTCATGGGATTGGAGCCTTTTTTAGCCATATCGGGACCGAGAGATCAGTTTACCTTAGCTAGAGTGATTTTTTTTGCTCAAATTTGGTATGTAAGTCCCATATGACATATTATAAGGGATCCCACCATTATTTTCCTCTATTATTACGCAAATATTTGGGAATAATGTTTTTGCAGTTTATTTTTCTGCTTTCCCCCAACTTTTGGATCATAAAAGGGAGTACAAGTTGCTGTTGAGACACCAACTGATGATAATGTGTTTCTTGACACATTTCATGAGTGAATAGCTTGCTGCAGCTCCAACATTGTGTTTACATATTGCTGCAGTCCCATTATTGGGTATTTTCCGACCATTCTAGGTGTGAGAGGCTTGTTTATCTCACCTAGTTTGCTTGGTTTCTGATTTACTCTTGGATTTGGATATGAGATTATCAGATATAACAGATCCAAGGGCTAATATTGTTTTTTGTAGCATACATTCCTGAAAAATGTGTTTTTCAGGCCTACCTTGAAACGATCCCAATTTGGAGATAATGCAATTAAAACTTAGAGAAAATGTGAAAAACCCCTAAGGAAGGAGAAAGACACCTAATTTCCTGCTAACAACTCTCATGTTCAAAAGGCACCCATCCATTTTCATACTGAAAGCACACTGAGGTCCAAATTGGTTTTCTTCACTCATCCTTCCCCTTCATTTGCAGTCACTACCTGTCTCATTATCATCTCACTTGCCGTCTCCATATCATATCCCAAACATATCAGGGTCTTGATTTCAAAGCAAGAGAAAAGGAAAAATTCCTAGAGAAGGAAGTGTTGATAGGGGTGAGGGAGGCGAAAGGCCTAGAGAAAAATAGAGAAAGGGTGGGAGAGTCAACAAGTTTGAGCTTGTAAACACTAAAAATTTGACACACTCCCGTACCACAATTTCATACTTGATAATTTGTTTTTATTTGCGAAGTACAAGAGTCAAAAGTCACCTTTGAGTTGACCGAGTTTTCATCCTCAACCTCCATAACCATCAAGTGCACCTAGTTGGGGTAAATTTTGAGTTATCCACCAATACAATTGCTATGGCGACTGGGATACCTTTCATGGGAGAAAAATGGTTCAAGCAGGTGAATCTGGACCTGAGCCATTATCAACCTTTCTTGAAACCTAGATACCAAGCTGATTGCAAATCCATTTTTCCATTTTCACATCTATTGGAGAGATATGTGCCCTTAATGAAAGTCATCATGAAGTACTTCACCTATGAGGGTAGGTTTTCTAGACTCTATTCCTACCATATAAGACTGCTCATGCATTTCACTAGGGCCAAGCTACTACACTTGCCTCAAGCTGCTACACTTGCCATACTATCTTTATAGAAAGTATTGATAAGATTTCATACATTGTGCAAAAGAGACATCCTTCACAGCAAATGCAAAGTCTTTTCCACCATTCTCTTATCAAGATGATTGTGTTGCATCGATTAGAGCAACGAGGGAATCTCATGGAAAGTTTTCATCAGAAAAATGTTTGGCTCCAATTGTTGATGTCAATGATGTCAGTTAGAGTTTAATTTAATGTCAACCCGGGAAGGTAAACTTAGAAGTGCTTATCTAAAATATATAGATCTAGAAAGATTCCTAATTTGTCCAAGATCTTAAAGTCCCCTTACAAGAACATATTCATTAAGATCTCTTTCAACATTAGAACATTTAATAAGAAATTAAAAGCTGAAATGAAATAAACCTAGATCTAATAATTGTCTGAGATCTTATGGTTCTCTTACAAAAACACTTTCAAATAAGATCCTTCCAATATTAGAACATTTAACAAAATTTAAAAGCTGAAATCAAACAAAAACATAAATTAAGTTATACCTAAAATAAACAAATAAGCATGCAAGTGAGGCCATGGGGGCCCTCCATAACTCCACAAGCACACCACTTCAATGGAGACTTAGATGTAGAAGCAAAATTGAAGTATGATCCTTTATTTCAAAATCTCCATTACAAACCAACTCTAAGATTACAACTCTAAGCTTCTAAGATTACATACTCCAAAATTCTAAGATTACAAAAATTTCAAGATTCCAAAACTTCAAGATTACAAATGGAGGAGATTGTACTCCTATTTATACAATGGGATGAGTAACAAACTCATAATGATCATCCACTAATCTCTCTTTAGTTCCATACATCTCTCAACCATCTAGACACATAACCCCTTTTGTCCTTGATCTTCTCCATGAGATTTATCTTCTCAAATTCGAATTTGATCATCCAAGGCCACATAAAGATGTCTTGGAAGCTTCCTTGGCACCTACACATGTCACAAAAACAACCCACTTTCCATATATAATGTAAAATATATTATTTTCTAATATTTAATCAAGAATTTCTCTTAAAAATGCTTTAAAATAAATACTATTTGGAAAATATAAATGAGACCCATTAATGGTGAATAATAGGGAAAATGAATTGACATGGTGGTGAATAATGGGTGATAAAATGGAAGCATAGGTGAAAAATGTATGGTAATGAGTGACATTTTGAAACCCAAACATACTCCCCAACTGAAGCTCTTGCATGTCCTCATGCAAGCTACTACAATGACTTGTTTAATTTGATTCTTGGATGAGCTTCCTTTTACAAGATGTTTGGTTCTTGTGTAACAAACATCTTTCAATCACGGACTTCCTTTTAACTTTGCACATCTGTAACAAGCATCTTTCAATCATGGACTTCCTTTTAACTTTGCACATCTTTGGATAACTTTTATTTTTGCAAAGCATTTGCATCTTTTAATGATTGGTTCTTGTGTTACAATCATTATTTACTTTGTTGAGATCGATCATTTCAAGAAGTCATTTAATATGCTCATCATTTTTAAGAAGTCATTTAATATGCTCATCATTTTGTAGTAGTTTTATTGTGGGAAAACTATGTGGGTTAAGATGTAATATGAATGAAGGAAAAAAAATGAAGTGTGAAATGTGAAATTCCCCCCTCCCCAACTGATGGTTTTTGGAAATTTTTTAATGAGAAAGGGAATAGTGAAATAGTGGAATATTTTCCAAACATCATTATTTTAGCATCTAAAAAGAATTTCAAGATTAAAGGTTAGAAAACATCATACCTTACTTACCTATAGAAGTGGATGAATCATGCATGTTTAGTTGCTACAATTTTGATCTGAAGCTTCTTCTGCAAGTTGTGGATGAAAGATGGATATGTATTGTCGTATCTGCTGCTGGATAGTCTGATGAATCTGATGAGTCTGCTGAATATGGCTGAAAATGTATAAGGCTTGGAAGGTATACAAAATATATAAGTTACATTTTCCTCCCCCCAGCCTTATTTATTGACTTGTCCTCAAGTCATGACAAACTGAAAAACAATGAAAGAAAGTCTGCTTCATCTGCTACAAAATATAGGTCTTCAAGTCTTCAACGCTCGATGGCACAAATCTTACTATGTGATTAAATGTGCTGGTGTCGAACATAGCAAGAAGTTGTTGGCTTAGTGGCCATTAATGAATGCCCCTAGTCAACACAAGAGCTCCCACCATTGATTCCAATGGGAGTCAGGATGCCTAACACATCTTTGTAGGTACGAATAAATTTGTCGTGGTCGAGTCACCTACAAGATCCAACGAACAAGGGATATTAATGTACTCCCATTGTTCATTGGCAAGAGTACATGCCATTAAGGCATGCAAGCCTCTAGGTGTTTTTACAAAGATAATTAGACTCTAGGACTTTGACTCAATGATATACATAGAAGCAGGGTTTTATTGGCGGAAGATGAAAATGGTAGGAAAAAGGAAATGAAAATGACAAGGAAAATGACAATAAGTGAGCTTCTTGTAAGTGAGCTTCTTGGTTTCATTTTGTGGGTTAGGGGTGAATGAAAAGAAGTAGATTTGACTGCATGATTGAAACTTGCTGAGAAAAAGGGATTTTGGCTTGCATTGAGGACTCATTGGGATTTACAATTTTACAAAGGGAATAAAAGACTAGTTATAGTGAATATGGACTTATTCACATGATTCATCATAAAATTGATCTGTTGGAAGTCCAACTGTCGACAAATTAGACTCCTTGAATGATCATTTGATTAACGCAAACCTGCAAAAACTTGGCATTCACAAAACATAAATATATTCAAGAAAAAGTGATAAATTTCTACTTGGTTTGTTTATGCAAAAATTAAACATCAATGAAATAGATTTAAATAAAATCAAATGTATAAGTTAGGCCAATTCTATGATTTTTTTACAAATCCATTTTAAAATATGAAATGAGTATAATTAATTCCCTTCTTATGTAAATAAAATTTAATTTCATTGCAATTATGCAAATCCTGATGATCGTCGAAATTGTTTCATGATTTGCGTCTATGATATTGAATTTCACATGTCGTCATCGATCTTGTATTTGCAAAAATTTGCATCATTTAAGAATTGCAAGATTTTAATATAGATGCATCAAATAAAAATTCATGAAGAAAACTAATCGTTACTCCTTGTCGAAAGTTTCACCGTGTCGTGATTTTCTATGCTTTGCCCATGTACCATAACATCACCAACCCACAATGTTACACATGAAAAAATATCAAATGCTTGAATGGAAAAATATCAAATACAAAATCAAAGCATATGCATAAGATATATGAACCAATTTACATTTAATATGTGAACCTTTGTAAGAAAGTGATTGTAAAAACAAAATTACAACCTACAATAAAATAGCCATGAAAGAAATTACCAATGGTACCACCTTATTTTTGACCTTCAAATACTTTTCAGCGCACCAAATAGAATGCATAAACATATTTTCATTGTACCAAATTTCACTTACGTTGTGAGCAGAGAAGGGCATTTTTTTTTAAGGAAATAAAGTTCTGAGGTTTTTCTCGATTCTTGGTACCATAAAATTTGTTGGTGGCACCAAAATTTTTACTTCAAAATCCCGTTATCATGGCATGATGAGTTTGCAGTCCGGCGCATGAGTTTGCACGGTGTCATGTTCTGTGCAGAGTCACGAAGTCAAACAATGCAGAGGTGGGATGGAACAGGTCGAGACTAAGCTGTCAACAGATATTACTCCACAAAATTTGTAGATTAGCGCTCTCTTCCCGTGGGTGTAGATATAACCATGTTCTTATCGGAAAGGAATATCGCTGAAAAACATTCGCTCCACAATCTCAAAATTTATCCAATTGTTGGGGGTATTTTCCATCTGGCCAATCAATTTGATGCTAAGAAGATAGAAATTTCAAATCTCCAAATATAAAATCGACCAACATAACTTTGGTGAAATTATCCCACAAAATCTGTAGATGATCACCTTCTTCCCAACAGCTGCACTCAAGCTATAATTGGCTGTGCATTTAAAAAAAAATTATTTTTCTTCATGCTGTCATCAAAAGAGGGTCCCAAAGAACCGTGATTTCCCCTCAAACCATTAAGAATCCAAGGAAAAAATTTCTCGGTTATGTAATTCGTTCAGTTCTGACAAAAACCCATGTCTTCATTTTTTTAAATTTTCCTTGGTTCGATCAGAAAATGCGTTTTAAAAGCTGACGTTTTGCAGAGGTTACGTTTCTCTCCTTTAGCGAATGAGATTGTATTCAATCTATTAGAGTGGCTAAGGAATCTGTATTTCAACCAATGGCTATTTTTTTTCTATTCCACGTAGTGTATCAAAAGGAAAATGGATTAAAACAGTAAAGGTTTTTGAATCTATTGTTCCATTCTGAGCGCTGCTTTTCTCCCCTAGTAAATTGTGATGTTCCTTGTATTGACGAGGTGTTCTATGGAGAGAAAATTCATGATTTAAAATATGTT
Source organism: Pinus albicaulis (assembly GCA_034641835.2). Classification (NCBI taxonomy): domain Eukaryota; kingdom Viridiplantae; phylum Streptophyta; class Pinopsida; order Pinales; family Pinaceae; genus Pinus; species Pinus albicaulis. The sequence continues at coordinate 17,378 of JAXQQM020061907.1, forward strand.
CTTGAGCAGGCAGGAGTGATCACGAAAGTTGGAGAAGGATGCGCTGTTATATAGTTGATCATCATATTCGTGTGCATACAAATTTGACAGCCATAACCAGGTTGTATAAGTATTTCATCAGCTTGTCAAGGCTCTCATTGATTGCCCAGTCTATGAAGTGGCTGAATCACTCAGGTTGGAATACTCTTTATTGGTAGATGAGATAAAATAGAAAGAGAAGCTGTGGTGAAATGAGATAAAAAACCCAAGAGCCTCTAGATACATACCCCTGGTCAAGAAAATCAAAAGGCAAAGATGTTTTTCGCTAATGCTTTCGCTGAGGTAATCTCACATGGTCTGCTAATGGAATTTCTAGATTTAGTTGAGGGATTATATGACATGATTAAATTGGGTTATGTTTTTTATTTCGACTTGGAAATAGTAGATATCATGTTTGAAAACAAAAATCTTCATCTAAAAAAAGAATTGAACCTATCTTTAAAAAAAATGGCTAGTTTTCAAAAAGAATTTTTTTTTAAATAATAATATATATGATATATATATTATTATTGTTATGTGGAGTTTTATTATTATTTTTTTTAGTATTATTTTTTTTTTTAAACTAATATTGAAAGAAAACTAAATTTCATTTAAATTAAAAAATTTTAAGATTATCTTTCGCTCATTCACAAAATTCTTTATTGTCATATTGCAAATCAAGTTTCCAGCAAAAGTATTTTTATTTGAAATAAATCATTAGATTTTCTGATCTTCCTGATCGCATGAAACACAGGAAGAGAGCATACTAATCTCTTTTTTTTTTTTTCTATTTATGCAGGTTAGCGTGGATGGATAAAACAAAATTAAGATTTGTGACAAAACCTTGCATTATCTACACTCTTTCCGCAATGTCACGGGAGCGTTTAGGCTCTCGGAAGACAATGCTTTATGATAATCAAGACTTTGGCTCACCCGTGACCCTTGCCGGGTCATTTCTATAATGTGTAAAAGTGGCTTTTTCTCCATTTTTCTCCATGATCTGATGTAATAATCTCCATGTATGTTATTTCCATCATATTGCATCATAAACCCTCAGAAAACCACGCTGTAAATGCTTCAGTAAATTTTGCATAAGCTAAGTCATGGGATTTGGACCTTTTTGAGCCATATTGGGACCGGAAGATCTGTTTAACTTAGCTAGAGGGATTTGTTTTTGCTCAAATTTGGTATATGTGAGTCCCATATGACATATTCTAAGGGATCCCACCATTATTTTTCTTTGTTATGACGCAAATAGCTGGGAATAACGTTTTTGGGGCTTATTTTCCCCAACTTTTGGATAAAAAAAGGAAGTACAAGTTGCTGCTGAGAGACCAACTGATGATAATGTGTTTCTTGACACATTTCATGAGTGAATAGCTTGCTGCAGCCCCAACATTGTGTTTACATATTGCTGCAGTCCCATTATTGGGCATTTTCCGGCCATTCTAGGTGTGAGAGGCTTGTTTATCTCACCTAGTTTGCTTGGTTTCTGATTTCCTTTTGGATTTGGATCTTAGATTATCAGATCTAAGAGATCCAAGGGCTAATCTTGTTTGCTGTAGCATACATTCTGAAAAATGTGTTTTTTAGGCATGCCTTGACGATCCCAATTTGGGGATATTACCGAATTTAAAACTTAGAGAAAATGTGAAAAAACCCTAAGGAAGGAGAAAGACACCTAATTTCCTGCTAACAGCTCTCTTGTTCAAAGGGCAGCCATCCATTTGCATACTGAAAGCACACTGAGGCCCAAATTGGTTTTCTTCACTCATCTTTCCCCTTCATTTGCAGTCACTAACTGTCTCATTATCATCTCACTTGCCTTATCCATATCATTTCCCAAACAGATCAAGGTCTTGATTTCAAAGAAAAAGAAAAGACAAAATGCCTAGAGAAGGCAGTGTTGACAGGGGCAAGGGAGGCAAAAGGCCTAAAGAACAGCAGAGAAATGGTGGGAGAGTCAACAGGTTTGAACCTGTAAACACTAAAGAGTTGACAACCTCCCCTACCATAGTTACATATTTCCAAGAGGTAGGATGTTTTGATTTCTGCGAAAAAGTACAAAAAGTCAAAAGTCACCCTGAGTTGACCACACAATTCATCCTAAACCTCCATAACCATCAAGTGCATCTAGCTGGAGTGAATTTTGAATTGACCACCAATACAATTGCCATAGCCACTGGGATAACTTGCATGGGAGAAAAATGGTTCAAACAGGTGAATTTGGACTTGAGCCATTATCATTCCTTCTTGAAACAAAGATAGCAAGCTGAGTGCAAAACCATTTTTCCATTTTCACATCTATTGGAGAGGTATGCACCCTTAATGAAAGTCATCATGAATTACTTCGCCTGTGAGGGTAGGTTTTCTAGGCTCTATTCCTACCATATAAGACTACTCATGCACTTCACTAACGCCAAGCTGCTACATTTTCCCTACTATATTTATAGAAGTATTGATAAGATGGCATACATTGTGCAAAAGAGACATCCTTCAAAGCAAATGCAAATTCTTTTCCACCATTCTCTTATCAAGATGATTGTGTTGCATCAATTAGAGCAACGAAGTCTCATGGAAAGTTTTCATCATTTGTTTGGCTCCAATTGATGATGTCAATTAGAGTTTAATTTAATGTCAACCCGGGAAGGTAAACTTAGAAGTGCTTATCTAAAATATATAGATCTAGAAAGATTCCTAATTTGTCCAAGATATTAAAGTCCCCTTACAAGAACATATTCATTAAGATCTCTTTCAATAACTAATCACACCTAGATCTAACAATTGTTTGAGATCTATAGTTCTCTTACAAAAACACTTTCAAATAAGACTCTTCCAATATTAGATCATTTAACAAAGCTTAAAAACTGAAATGAAACAAAAACATAAATTAAATTATACCTAAAGTAAGCAAATAAGCATGCAAGTGAGGCCATGGGGGCCCTCCATAACTCCACAAGCACACCACTTCAATGGAGACTCAGATGTAGAGGCAAAATCGAAGTATGAATCTTTATTTCAAAATCTCCATTACAAACCAACTCAAAAGTTACAACTCTAAGCTTCTAAGATTACATACTCCAAAATTCTAAGATTACAAAACTTCAAGATTACAATATTACAAAAACTTCAACCTTACAAGTGGAGGAGATTGTACTCCTATTTATACAATGGGATGAGTAACAAACTCATAATGATCATCCACTAATCTCTCTTTTAGTTCCATACATCTCTCAACCATCTAGACACATAACCCCTTTTGTCCTTGATCTTCTCCATGAGATTTATCTTCTCAAATTCGAATTTGATCCTTCAAGGCCACATAAAGGTGTCTTAAAAGCTTCCTTGGCATTTACACATGTCACAAAAACAACCCACTTTCCATATATAATGTAAAATATATTATTTTCTAATATTTAATCAAGAATTTCTCTCAAAAATGCTTAAAAATAAATAATATTTGGAAAATATAAATTAGACCCATTAATGGTGAATAATAGGGAAAATGAAGTGACATGGTGGTGAATAATGAGTGATAAAATGGAAGCATAGGTGAAAAATGTATGGTAATGAGTGACATTTTGAAACAGAACAATCGCCCATGATGTTTTCACAAATCCACAACCTCTTCCTCTGCAAAGTTTACCCTCATCATCTCATCCACCTTCCTCCACTCCTCCATCACCCCCCAATGACCATGATTCATACTCTCCATATGAATCTTCTCCCTAAAAAAACCTCCCTCTTTCACCTTCTCCTAAAGCCTCAGAACAAGAAGAAAGTGTTGAAGAACATGAAGAAAATAGTGACAAAGGGGAACATGACAGTCAAGAAGAAAATGACAGTCAAGAGGAAGAAGCAAGTGATGAGGGAGAGGAAAATGAAAATGAAGAAAGTGATGATGATGAAGTAGAGACAAAAGACAGTGGGGAAGAAACAAGTGATGAGGTAGAAAGTGACAGTCATGAGGAAAAAAACAATGACAGTGATGAAGACACTAATGAAGGTCCCTCTAACAGTGACCCCACAGAAAATAACAATGAAGAAGAAACAGATGAAGAGGCAAATTATGAAGACAAGGTTAGTGATAGAGAGGACAATACAAAGGCTGAAAATAATGAAGATATAGAGACAGAGACAGGTTATAAAGATAAAAATAGTGAGTTAGACAGTGAAGAAGGGATTGATAATGAAGAAAAAAATCATGATGAAAAATATGGAAATAGCAGTCAAGAAGAAGAGACAGAGTTTGAAGAAAATGGCAGTGGGAAAAACAGTGAAGACATTGGGAAAAATAGTGTGGAGGAAGAAACAAATGACGAGGAGGATAATGATGAAGATAAAGTGCCAGAGGCAGATTTTGATGAGAAAAATAGTGAAGGTGAAGAAGGAAACAATGAGCCAAATAGTGAGGAAGAAATAGATGAAAAAGAGGCAGATGCGAGCAAAGAAGAAGAGACAAATGAAGAGGAGGATAATGAAGAAACCATGATGACTGATAGCCCTAAAAATAATGACAGCAGTGACACTATGAACCCAAAAAGCAGTTAAGAGATGGATTATAGTGGTGAAAGTCATGATAGTGATATTAGCATGAAGGAAAATGAAAATGCCTCTCAAGAGGGCAGACAAGAACAATATGAAGAAGACATAAATGCATAGACCATTGATGAAAGGAAAGACAATCTTCAAATCGGTCATGAAGAGAGCATTCTAGTAGACAAATTTGATTTTCTCTGTCTCACTTATCAAAGAGGATCAAGGAAAGTGTTTGCTACCTCCAAAAGGCAAGGGACCTTGCCATCTACATCAGGTCAAAGGCTTGACAAGGGCAAAGAAAAGGTGAAAAAGGGGGGCAAGCAAACTACTCAAAAGCCACAATTCATTGACCTAGATAGTGATAATGAAGATGAGGAGATGGCCACCAGACTACTACTCCAAAGCAAGGATGCCAAAATCAGGGATTGGGAGAGGGATTTTGAGATGGCACAATGTATCATTCAGTACTACAAGAATGAACAAAATCACTTCAAGAAGATAAAGAGGGGCCTTGCTCTCTAGAAAAAGATGACCAAACATTATGCCATGAAAAGAAAACTTGCTAGTGCCAAACTGAAGGAAGCCCTCATGGAAATTCAAGCACTTGGAAAAAGCTTCTCTACAGGTCTCTCAAGACCCATAAGGCACACTTCCACCAAATTTGGGAGAATTTTGACAAGTTTTGGTTTTTTGCTATTTTGAGGGCTAAAGGGGTAGCACACATGGTGCTAAAAAAATTTTCAAGGCATCTTCAGGAGGAAAGACTTACATTTTTGGGTTCCTCATCACTAATATAGCATGATCACAAAGTTTTAGATCAATTGGAGTTGTTTTGGTCCTCCAAAAGGGTAGAAAAAACCCAATTTTTTACCATTATGCCTGCTTTTCAGGACATGTACTGTGACCTTACTAGCCTTGGAATTTTCACTTTTTGAACAGGTTGCAGAGGTCCAATAAAAGAAAAAAAAAGTAGTTCTAGAAAGTAGACTTCAAGGGATTTCCAACAAGCCATCATGGAGCCTATTCCGACATCAAGAAGGCCTTCCAAACAGTGTTGTAAGTTGACCCAGTTTTCCTGCTCTTGTTCTACGCCCTTGGCATGAAAATTCATCTTAAAACACAGTGTTGCGCTCCTGAGGTTGAAAAGTAAAAAATGTACGCTTGGCAAGTTTTAAGAGGCTTGTTAGAGCCTAAAGGTCAATTTCTTTGCTAAAAATGACCTAAAAGTTATTTATTTTAGATATTTTGTGCCTTGGGCCTTGCAAGGCCTCAAGGACAATAGGGACACTTCTGATTAGCCAATAGACTTCTAGAGACTGTATTAGGTTTTTCTCCTCCTTGATTGTTATATAGAGCATGAAGATTCATTGTAAAGGTTGGTATTTGATGAGTTTTGAGAGAAATACATGGTTCTTTGAGGTTGAAGAGCAATTTGGTGTTATGGAGCTTGTGGATGATTTTCCTCGATTGATGATTATCAAGGCTTGCTTACAGGATCCCTGAGTTTGGTTAATGGTGATGTGTCTCTTATTTGTTCATGTTTTCTTGTTTATCATTGTGTTCATCCTTCTATGTTGTAATAGCTCAAAAAATTATAGGATGAGAAATGTTGTTTGAGGCACCTCAGTCCTCCTGTTTGCTATTGTCTTTATGTTTTCCTCTGCTAGTTTAGTTTAAGGAATTCTTAATTTCTCTTTAGGCCCACCTAAGCTTATTTGTTTCATTAATGGATTAATATCCTAATTTCCAAATATGATTAATGGTAAGCCCTGCTTATTTGATGCTATCTAAAATCTGTCTTGGAACCTCTCTTTCATGTATTGATTGTTAGGTTAAGCCAAAGAGGTCTTGTTTCAATCTTGCCCTTTGTTCATGCCTATCAGTTTGCCTCAAAGTTATTTATAGTTTGATGGATGATTTTTAGGATTTCCCTCTTCATTTATTAAAGCTATTTGTCATCTTATATGTTTTCAAATCTTGAAAGTAGAATCATTGAAGTTAGATAAGTTTTCTTGATTTCTTTGTTCCACTGAATTGTTCATCTTGAATGTTTATTTGTTTAAATTATTGTCATTGAGTAAATGGTGTGCCCTATCTCATGATTAGTATATTTTCTTATGAGTATTTAAGAACTTCTTGTTCATAGGTATTTGAAAAAGGATTCTTAACTGCCCTTTGCCCTACCTTGTTTCCCCAACTTAATGTCCATCTCACTTCACACATAAACCTTAAAGATCCATTGACTACACTAGATTTTCCCTGTGATGTAACCCCATTCATTATTGAGATATCAATGAATTTCATAGACTCCATAGCCCAATTTATTTGATGACCTCTCACTCCACCTATCCTACTTGATAATCTTACCCAACCAAACAAACAACAAACCCTAAACTTAACAACTAGCCTAAAATCAACCATCTAAAGTGAACAAGTTTACATCCTTCACACATAATAGAGAGAGCCCTCTCTGAGTCTAGGAAGGCTAGTTCCTAGGACTCCAAGGGCTGGTCTGATGTTACCCTGTGCATTTGGTCTACCAGTCTGCTAAATCACGAGACACTAACAATCACAGACCGGTGTGAACGGGGTCTATCATACTTCCTAATTTAATACAAACAGGGTCTATCATCCCCTAATTCAGTTGCTACATGCCCTAGAAAAGTCATTCCATTGATGGCTTTAATTCATGAGAATTCAAATGCTTGGAGTATAGTTAAAATGACCCATTGACTCATAAACACTCCTCTGAATGGGCCTAAGTGCATTGCAATGCACTTACCCCCATGCAAGGGTGCTTTGCAAAGGACTTCCCGACACTTAAGGGTGTGTTGGTCTCTTGGGAATGAAATCATCATTATTACGAGAATCTCCACATGTCCAGTGCCTTCTAGAAGAGCTCATAGGTGTCATAATTCGAATACATGTGTTCATCCATCACCATTTAACTTGGAAGCATGTCTCATATATTATTATAAAGAAATTAAATATCATTTATTAAGAAACTACCTACAATTTCCCTATAAATTGAGCATTCATCTAAGTGCAAGGGAGGAAGAAATTTGTGTAGTGTTATGTTGTTGGATTCTCAATTCTTGGAGAGCTGAAGTACTGTGATGCTGGTTGATTGATGCTTGGTGTGATGAGGACGAGATGAATTTGGAGCAAGTTGACAACGAACTAATCGACTGGTTGTAATCTATTCCTCATAATACTGCAATAAATATATTTGTTCTTTATCTCATATATGTGAATATCTTTTGTGAATGTATTATAATATGTGAATGCATTCTCATATTTATTCAGTTCAATCTGGTTATGATAGATATTTATTGTGTATTTGTATTTTCATTTTCTGTCTTCTGGTTTTTATTACAGGTATTGATCTAGCGAGTTCAGTTGGATCGAAAGCGACAAAAGCGACGATAGAAGAAGACCGAGAGAAAATGATCACAACTAAGTGTTTTCATCTTCTGTTTATCTCTTTATGTTATAGTGAAAATAATTTACCTTTCCTCTGTTGTTCTGAGTGAAGAAACACCACACTCAGGGAAGACTAGTTTATCCGTAGATTATAATTCCTCATAACAAGTATCCTTAGGAGTTCATTCTTTTTCCTATTCTTTCTATGTGATGGGTTGGGATACCTCTGGAATTTTTAAAGGACTCCCTTCCAATATTTTGTTTATGTACTACTTGAACTTTGAAAATCGCTTTGGATAGAGGTGTGATACTGCTAACTTCTAAACTACGGAATAAGGGTCGACTGAGTCAAATAAGTCATCAAAATAATTGTATTCATGTACAAAAGGTCTGATTTTTACTTGAGTGGTGAATTCATTGGAAACTTGATTTGGGCCATATTTTTTGTTTGAAATTGTAAACAATTTCAAGCATAAAATTTGATTGACCTCTAAGCCTGCATGCTTATAGTTGTCTAACTTGTAGACACCACAATGAATTGGAAAAGAGGGCCATGAAGCTTTCTTGGATTCCTTCAAAAATTTAGTTAATCCATTATCGACAGTTTGATAAGCGATTTCTCTTGCGAGAATCTTAGCCCAAACATATAATGGTAAAATATATGGCTGAGCCAGGATTCCAAATACTCTGACATAGGTAAAAAATTCTTCATTGAACCATTTTCTAATGGAGGAGGAGCCATCTTGAGCTTCCTTAGATAACTTGGGGGATTTTTCATCTAACACAACTTGAAATAAAGGGAGAATAACTCTGTTAGTCATCAATAATTTTTTACCTGTTTAGATGACTAGATGCTTGTCCTAGATTTCTAGAAACAAAATTCATGGATCTTGTGAGTTCTAGAAATCTCACTGCCTTCATTATCCTCAGGATAAATTTTTCACTTTTCCACTACTCTACCATGCCTTGGCTAGCCTACCACTCCTGAAGAATCCCTCATAAAGCCTAAGTCACTCATCCCCATCCAATTTTTTACACCTATGGTTTGGACACTCCATTTTGCCTCTGAAAACTCCTTAGGAAGATCAATTTCAGTGGTTTTCCAATCTTCAAAATGATCTAGCTTGTCAAAAATAACTCAGTTCCCTCCTCTTTCCTAAAAAAGCCCCAAGTCAAAACTTCTATCCATAGAAGAGTCAAAGACACCTTCCACTAGGTCACTAGAGTTTATAGGTGCTAGGGTTGGCCTTTGTGTTCAAGAATCATTGTTTTTAGGTAAAGATAAAGCTGGAATCAAGTCAAAGGAACAAACATATAATTGGTCTAAAAACAAAGCAGAGAAGCTTCCAACAAGGGTTTCCTTATCAAAAGTATATTCTGCAAAAGATAGTTAGCCATGAGTGACATTTCTGTAGGACTGCCAAAGATGGCTACCTACAGAAAGATTGATAAGATCAAACAAAAATGATGTATCTCATGATAATGTCATATATAAAGACTAAAGGAGATGTTGATAACAACTGCTAGGTTTTTCACACCAAGAGGTTTTCACTACTTCAAAGTGAAAACATGGCAAAATGTTAATGGAAAGGATGGTCAAAATTCTTCTCTTCAGTCTCATCCACCAAGAAATCAAAGGCATAAAAGATGTAGGACTGAAAATTACAAGCCAAAAACTCCTCAAGGGCATCCACAACAGGAGAAATGTATCATGCCTAAGTTTACAAAGAGTATCAGTGGTGTCATGAGAAATTGTTTGTAGTATGAATGTATGGTGAAGAGTTAGTATGAATGTATAGTTTGATATTAGTTTACTTTTACGCATGATAGATATTAAATTGCTCATGTCATTTTCAGTGACCTCCGAAAGCCATAGCGAGACTAATGGTGAGGGATTGAAGTATGAGTGTGTAATTTGATATTAGTTTATTTTTCTGCAAATTAGATATCAGATTGCTCAAGTTGTTTATGATTACCTACGAAAGCCATAGCGAGACTAATGGTGAGGGGTCAGAATATGAGTTGATGTAATTTGATTTTAGTTTTACTTTACTTGCAATATTTTCTTTGAGTAACAGTTTCTTTTGCGTTTAGACAGCAACAAGGGTAATGGTTTTCATGATCAATAGTTCACTGTTTGTTTAACTAGGATAGTAGCACATTTTCATTTCCTTTTAGGAACTAATTTTCTCATTGTATGTTGCAAAATCCTTTTGAAGTTTGAAGTTTGGTAAATCATTATAAAGGACATCATTGCCTTGAACAATCATAACCATACTTTCCTCTTAGAATTTTCATTAGGAAACCAACCAAGATAAAAAGAAAGGAAAAAACCAAAAACGACAAAAAAGTAAGAGATAGGTTATCTTGCACATATAGTGCGCCACACTTCGTCAGCTTACAAATCCCGGATTGGCAAATTAATGTAGCAATTTAGGACACACTAAATTGACCAAACATTTTGGCGCCGTTGCCGAGGAAGTGTAACTAGGTAGCCAATTTCTTAAATAAAAAAAAACAATAAAAAGAAGGGAAAACTTGATAACTTCTTGAAGTATGCTCTCCTCTTACACCTAGTGTGATCTGGAGGATCAGAAAAGAGAGTTATTGGTTCGATAATTTCTTAAGTATGCTCTCTTCTTGCACCTAGTGTGACCTGGAAGATCAGAAAGAGAATTATTAGCCCAACTTAAAAAATAATAAAAATGACATGCATAGAGCAAGAGATTCTAGGGGAAGGTTTATAGCTAGAGCCAAAAGTTCGATTTTCACAACTCCATCTTCTTCAAGGCATAGACAAGATTCACCACCATCTACCCCTAGCCTTAAGATTCTTGGAATTCAAGGAACAACTGAATTAGAGGATTCTCCTATACCACCTACTAAATCTCATTTAGAAAAGGAAGAGACTCCCTCTCATCCTCCCTTGATAGAAGAACCAGAGGACTTTGAGGACTCTAAAGAAACTATCATGGCAGAGGAAATAATAGATGTATTTGGAGGTAGAGGTAGAGGTAGAGGAGGAGGAAACAATGGAGACAACAATGGTGAAGGTAATGATGGAAGAAATAGGGAAGGAGACAACTTGTTTGGATTCCCTATAGTTGATGAGGAAACTCATACAACAATGAAAAACATCTCACCATCTGTCCTCCCCAAATTTTATGGATTGTGAAGTGAGGATCCTGAAACATTTCTGTTTGAGTTTGAAGTCGTGTGCCGAACCTATGACTATATGGAAGACTCTCAAAAACTCAAACTGTTTCCTTCAACATTGAAGGGATCTGCTTTGAAATGGTTCATGGGATTAGCCACACAATCTATTAGGACTTGGAATGATATGAAACAAACATTTTTGGATAGATACTTGGACTATTGTATGCCCACCAATCACAAGGATGAGGTATTCAAAATGATGCAAAAAGAAGATGAAAATTTGGAAGACTTACTTGAGAGATTTCAATACAACTTGAAAAGAGCAAAGATGAGAAACTTAGATGATGAAACTTTGAAAGCCCTCATATTAAAATCCATTAGAGATGAATGGATAGATATTTTAAACATGATGGGGAAAGGAGACATTTCTCAACTTCCACTTCGTGACATAACAGAACTATGTGTCCATCTCTCAAGAGGAAAATTTAAAATAGGAAAAGGGCCTAGGGATCCTTCTCTTGTCAGGGCTAACAAATCTGCAATTGGATCAGTAAGTAGGGCAGAGATTGGCAATATGCTTGATGAATTTAAAACTGATATCTTAGGGAGCCTTAGTGAACAACTAGACACCCTTAAGATCCAAAACAAGCAGAAAGCAGAAACAGATGCTCTAGCCATCTTTTGTCCGAAATGTAGGAAGAAACATGCTTTAAGGGAATGTTCCTTGGATGCAAAAGTTGTAGAAACATGTATGATTTGCTCAGAGAATCATGAGATCAAGGATTGTCCTTCAATTCCTGGACTCAAAGTTGTCTTTCAAGAAGACCCAAATTCAGTAGAATCTCTCTGTTTTGTTGCAAGAAGACCTTGGCGGGGACAACAAACTCAAGGGTTTAACAACCCTATGAATCTTCAAACCCCACCAAATTGGAATCCTTGGCAACAACCTTGGCCCCAACATCAAAATCCATATCAACCATGGGTACAAGGGATGCAAAATCCTTATGGGATATTTGCTCAATTTTATCAATATCCTCCATCTTTTCAAAGTCAACAAGCTCCACAACTTCCAAACCCAAATCCACAACTTTCATTGCCATTTCCACAACAATCTTCTCAACAAAATCCAAATCCTCAACTCATGCTTCCATACCAACAAAAGACAAATCAACTTCCAGCTCAGCCATTGCCAAATCCTAACAATAAAAATCCTCAGAATACTTACATGATAGAAGGACAACAATTTTCTACCTATATGATTGTTCCTCTCAATGATGTACAACTCAGATCTGGTAGAGTTTTAGAAAAACCTTCTATAAATGATCTAGAGCAGGATACCTCTGAGGAGGACTCTCTTGAAGCCAATAAGGGTTCTGAAGAAGTATCTCTTCAAAACTCAAATATTCAAAAAGAAAAATAAAAGTTAACACCCACAACTCCTATAGTTGAGCAACCTGCATCTTCATCTACACCTCCTTTTCCTGAAAGACTACAAATTGACAAGGGGGTGGAAAAACAAATCTTGTTGCCTAAATATGATTTTCTAGATGAATTGAAGAATGTTTGTATCAAGATTCCCTTGATACAAGCCATTCGAGAGATTCCTATTCTAGCAAAAACAATAAAGGAGTTAAGTTTCAAAAGACCAGGAAGGAAACTAAAAGACACAAGAAGAATCCACTTGGTAGGAAAAATTGCAGATATTATGATGGGAAAAATTACCATGCAGAAGTATGTAGATCCAGGAAGTCCAATTGTCAAGACACATATAAATGGGATAGAAATTCCAAACACATTGATTGACTTAGGGGCTACTATTAACATTATGAGTAGACAGACTATGGACCAGCTAAAATTTCCTAACCTTATTTTTACACCTACTTTACTACAACTTGCAGATCGATCAATTATTAAACCAGATGGTGTATTAGAAGATATTTCAATCTCCTTAGATTCTTGGGAATATCCGGTAGATTTTATGATTTTGACTCCCAAGAGTAATCTAGGAGGGCACCCACTTATCTTAGGAAGACCTTGGCTAGCCACAGCTGATGCTTTCATTAGTTGTAGATCTAGGGATATGTACATTTCTAATGGTAATTCGACAAAGAAATTCAATTTGTATCCTCCAGCAAAAGCAATCACAGAAGTAAGAGACAGTGAATGGGTTGATGATGAGGATATTATACAACCTGTCTTTACCATTTCTGAAATTAGTGAGGATAGTCAAATTATGAACACATTAGAAAATTTTGAGACATCTTCAGAATATGACCCCACACAATTTCAGTTGGAATCTGACATAGAATATTTATCATCAAGACAAATGTCTCTTTACTCTATGGAAGAGTTTGGTAGTTCTATCATTGAGATTTTTCCAGGAAAAACATTGAATATCAACAAACATTTGGAAAAGTCACAACAAGAAGAACTAACCAAAATCTTGCAAAAACATTCTACTGCATTTGCATGGGAGTATACTGACATGAAAGGTATTGATCCTAAGACTTGCATTCATCATATCTATATTGAGGAAAACAGTAGACCAATCATACAACCTCAAAGAAGGATGAATCCAAATCTTAGGGAGATAGTGAAAGAAGAGCTCCAAAAATTACTCAATGTAAACTTCATTTATCCAATTTCAGATAGCCGATGGGTTTCTCCTTTGGTTATAGTACCTAAAAAGAATGGTAAATGGAGGGTATGCATTGATTACAGGGAATTGAACAAAGCAACTTTGAAGGATCACTTTCCTTTGCCTTTTATTGATCAGGTGTTAGATACATTAGCAGGTAAAAAGTACTTTTCATTTTTGGATGGTTTTAGTGGCTATAATCAAATTCAGGTAGCACCTGAAGATCAAGATAAGACCACATTCACCTGTCCATGGGGAAATTTTGCCTATCGAGTACTTCCTTTTGGGTTATGTAATGCACCTGCAACATTCCAAAGAGCAGTACTAGGAATTTTTTCTGATCTAATGCATGATTGTGTAGAGGTTTATATGGATGATTTTACAGTTTATGGTAATTCATTTGAAGAGGCATTAGAAAATTTGGAAAAAGTTCTTATAAGATGTAAAGAAACAAACCTTTCATTAAGCCATGAAAATGCTTTATGATGTTTACTGAAGGGATTGTTTTAGGACATCATATTTCAGGGGATGGGATTAAGGTTGATAGATCAAAAGTTGAAGTCATCTCCAAGTTACCTATTCCAAATTGTCAAAGAGATGTTAGAAGTTTTCTAGGATTTACTAGTTACTATAGAAGATTTATAGAAAACTTCACTAAAATAGCATCTCCACTCTTCAAATTGCTTACAAAAGACTGTGAATTTAAATGGGATCCCGATTGTCAATCAGCCTTTGAAACTTTGAAAACAAGAATATCTGAAGCACCTATCTTGAGAGGACCAAATTGGAAACTCCCTTTCCATATTTCTACAGATGCTTCAGATACAGCTCTAGGAGCTATGTTGGGTCAAAAAGATTTAGTCCCTTATGCCATTTACTATACCAGTAAAAATTTGACTCCCACTGAGTTGAACTATACTGTAACTGAAAAAGAGTTTTTAGCTGTTGTTCATGTAATCAATAAGTTTAGACATTATATAACAGGCTATGAAACTTTTATTCATACTGATCATTCTGCGATTAGATATCTAATGAAAAAACCTGTTACTAATGGCAGAGTGACAAGATGGCTCCTACTTTTGCAGGAATTCAATATTACTGTGTTGGATAGACCAGGAAAACAAAATACAGTAGCTGATTTCTTGTCTAGGATTCAGAATACTAAAGAAGATTCTCCTGTAGAGGATAAGTTTCCCGATGAATACTTGTTTGCAGTAACTATTAAGACTCCTTGGTATGTAGATATTGCTAACTATTTGGTTACAGGGAAACTACCTTCACATTTATTTCCAAGTGAAAAACGAAAAATTATTCAGGAGAGTTCAAAATATTCATGGATTTCTAATGAATTGTTTAAAACAGGGCCAGATCTTGTGATCAGAAGATGTGTCAAGGAAGATGAAATGCCTGATATTCTTAAGGCATGTCATGATGAACCATGCGGCGGACACTTTGCAGACAAAAGGACAGCCTATAAAATCCTCTCTTTAGGATATTATTGGCCTTCCTCTTCAAAGATGCAAAACAATATGTCAAAAGGTGTGACAGCTGCCAAAGAGTAGGGAAACCTACCCTTTCAAATGAAATGCCATTGCAAACACAGGTACTCATTGAACCCTTTGAAAAATGGGCTTTAGATTTCATTGGACCTATTAATCCACCATCTAAGCAATAGAAGTATATATTGGTTTGCACTGATTATGTTACTAAATGGGTAGAAGCTAAAGCATTAGTATCTGCTACTGAAAATTCAGTTGTTCATTTTCTTTATGAGGATATTTTTACTCGCTTTGGTGTTCCAAGAGAAATTGTGACAGATCAAGGAAGCCAATTCACATCCAACCTGGTGGAGAAGCTGATGGAAGAATAAAAAATCAAGCATAGAATATCTACTCCTTACCATCCGCAAGCAAATGGTCAAGTGGAGTCTACCAACAAAGTTCTCTAAAGTATCATCACCAAAACTGTTCATCTACATAGAAGAGATTGGGCAGAAAGGCTTCCTGAAGCCTTGTGGGCCTACAGAACTACATGGAGAAATACAACAGGACATTCTCCCTATGAACTTGTTTATGGGAAAGAAGTCATGCTCCCCATTGAGTTCCAAGTCAAAACCTTCAAGATGGCAGTTCAGTTGGGGATGGATCTATCAGAAGCCCAAAAGCATAGAATGGAGCAGTTGAATGAGCTAGATGAGATCAGACAAGAGGCAATTCTAAGAACTGATCTAGTTCAATATCAAAGAGCTAAATGGCATGACAAATACATTAAAGAGAAGAAGTTTCAAGAAGGAGATTGGGCATTGTTATTTGATTCCAAGTTTAAAGATTTTAAAGGAAAATTTCAGACTCATTGGCTTGGGCCATATGAGATTGAAAAGATCTTTAGCAATGGAGCGGTAAGAATCAAGACCATTGATGAATTTCAAACTCCTCTTATTGTGAATGGCCACAGATTAAAAGTCTATCATAAGCCACTCTCAAAAGAGGAATTTGTCAAAATGTTTCAAGAAAATTCTGCAATTAGGCTGGTACAAAAGAATTCTTCTTCTCCACCAGCCTAGCTTTTTTTCTTTTCAGTTAAAAAAAAAATAAAAAATAAAAAAAATAAAAAAAAAATTGTTGTATAAGCCTGAAAACCAATCATTGATTGGCAGTCTTATACAGAAAATGTAGGGTGAAAATCAGGAACACCTGACACCCTATATTTTCCAAAAAGAAAAAAATCTCTCTTTCATTTCACAAGTTTTGTGACCACCCACTCCATTCCATTCCACTTCATCTCACTCCACTTCATTCCATTTCACTTCATTTCATTTACTTCATTTTATTTCATTTTTTTTCATGACCATTTTCATTCAGTCAGTTATCATCCATCTATTTCCATTCACCCAAATAATAGCTGTGTCAGTTTCCGCAGCTGACATCTGTTTCCGCAGCTGACACCAGTTTCCGCAGCCAGAAGCAGATTCTGCAGCTACCACTCTGTTTTTCAAAAGAATGTACAGTCAGATGTATTTTTACAATCATGAAATCAAATGCAGGTATGAAGACATATTATGAAGACAGGGGGCATTCAAGACATCAAATGAGAAGCAACTAATTGAAGACCAAGGAAAAATGGCAAGAATTCCAAGGTATGAGTAAAATTTATTTCAAATAGCATTTAAAACACATTTTTACATAGTTATGAACCATAGCTCCATTATGTGCAATGATTGTGTTGACAAACTCCGTAATCATTCCACGATCTCTATATGATCCGCCCATAATCCTTGCATTCATTTTCAAACGGTCCATAATCGAGCCTCCGATCTTCACTCATACTCCGATACTCCACCTGTGATGAAGAAACGTGGTT
The DNA here is from genome assembly GCA_034641835.2 of Pinus albicaulis. Taxonomy (NCBI): domain Eukaryota; kingdom Viridiplantae; phylum Streptophyta; class Pinopsida; order Pinales; family Pinaceae; genus Pinus; species Pinus albicaulis. The sequence goes on from JAXQQM020061907.1 coordinate 34,512, forward strand.
GATTTGACTACGGCTTCTTTCAGCCGCATGAAATCCGTAGCCGTTGTATAAACGTGCTTACATTTACTCTGCAGCCACCAAATTTTAAACACTACCGGATGTGTTATACTCCTCCTATTGTTCTATTAATCTCACAGCCGCATTTCCACCGAGCTCACGTAACCCTTCTCTGTTCCGCTTCACCCCATTTGTTCTCTATTACGCTACAGTCTGTATACCCATTCTCTGATATCTGCCTACAGTCATCGTGCTCATTTCCGCTCATTTAGCCGTCTTACCTCCGTTGAACCCTCCTCACGCAGACAAGTTTTAAAAGAGCAGAAAGAAGGATGGGTCAGTTGTTGAGAATAGAACCAGAAGGACCTAAATTCATGGAAGGATACCCGCAAGTCAGAGATTTATTGAAAAAGGCAAAGTGGCTTCGATTCATCCAAAAGTTTAGAGGCTACCATAAAGAGGTGACAAAAGCTTTTGCAAGGTCTTTCAATGGCCTGGAGGTAGAGATTGGGGACCTTAAATTCACGGTGAATGAGGCATCCATAGCAGCTGCCACAGAACTTCCTCAAGAAGGTGAACGATGGTTCAAGAACAAAAGCATTAGTGATGAAGCCTAGAGAATCATCCTGCGTAACCCAGGTATGGATGTAACTATTTTTAAAAAGGGAATTCCTGTTCATGCTTTGAAAGAGGAGTGGGCTACTTTGCTGCTAGTTATTCAAAAATTTATCACCTGTGAGGGCCGTTTTGGGTCAATGTATATGTATCATACCCGGTTGCTGATGAATTTTCTAGACAACCAGACCCTCAATCTACCATAATTTTTATTAAATAGTTTGAAGAAGATGTCTGTGACTGTTCAGAAGCATTTAGGGGACATGGAGCCACATTTGTATCACCATGGTCTTGTGAAAATTTTGATTGAAAAACAGTTAAAAGAGAAAAAGGATACATGGGAACAATTTTTGATTAGAAATTTCTTTGAAGAACCCCAAGAAATTCCTAAGGGTAGTACATCAAGAAGGAGTAGGAGGAAGAGAACAAATGATGAAACTCAAAACACTCCTACTACTACAATTGAAAGAAATAGTGGAGAAGGGAGACTGTCAAAGAAGAGGAAGGAAGAAACCAAAGGTAAAAAGCCAATAACATCAAAAGAGAGAAAAAGTATTGAGGCTATGCATCAAACCCCTTCCTCCGAAGAAGATCATCAAGTGTTATCTGAGAGACTAGTTCATCTTCAGGAACAGTCATCTATGGCCAAAAAGAGGGGAAAAGAAAAACAAAAAGGAAAATATAGTGGTCCACAACGTGTAAGAAGAAGTTCCAGACTTAAAGGGAAGTTGAGGAAAACACAAATGAAAGGACCCCATTTCATTGATTTGGGAGAAGAAACATCTGAACAATCCCCAGCTGGACATAGTCCATCTCATTCTCAGTCAGACATTGAACATAGTTCATTTCATTCTCAGTCAGATATTGAACATAGTCCATCTCATTCTCAGCCAGACGTTGACATGAGCCCTTTTCAACCAGATTTTGAAGCCAATTCTCCTCCACGGCATTTTGGGGACAACCCAATAAAAACAACACCTGAGATAGACCCAAAGCAGCAAGAAGTATATGATTATATAGAATCTTTAGAAAGGGCAGCCACGGGTCCCAGCACTTCATCCACTCAGCCTCACACAGCAAAGGAAGATCTCGTCCAATCATTGAAACAAGAAGTCTTTGAATTGGATGTTTTAAATAAACACATTAAAAATGAAAATGAGGCATTGAAGGAACAAAGCAAACTAGACAAGATCATTCATGACAATACCATGCTACATCTGGGACTATGGCAGAAAAAGAACATAAAATTGAAAAAGAAATGCCAGAAGTTAAGTAGAGCATTGGTTAATATCAAATTCAGGTGCTTGATGAAGAAGCCCAGGATGTTAGCAGCACCAAGGAAGAGGAGGAGAGGGCTGGATGTACTGGCTGAAGTGTCAAGGAATATGAATTGAAGAAGGATTATCCAAATTTTGGTTGCATGAGGACATGCAACACCTTCACAGTGGGGGTATGTTGAGTCTCAAATCTGCATCTTTCTTATACACCTTTCCAAACCTTTTTCATTCACCTGGACCTTCTCAGTCACCAATATCATTGCATATTAATTGTAAAAGATCTTTTAAAATGGTTTTTAACTATGTTTTTTGTCTGCTGTTTGATTTAGATTTTTGCTCATTTAGCTGCGGAATCTTGTCACTTTCCGCAGCTGCTGCAACTTTCCGCAGCCATTTTGTCAAAGTCTATGTTGCAGGTGTCTTCAGGAAAATCGGGCCACATGGGCAAGTTCAAAATGACGTGGACATGGATCGTGTCCTATTGGCTCGGTCGAATTCATCTCGGAAGGCTGTGGTCAAAGGTGGCCAAGTGGTGGTCAACCGTAGAGTCCCACGGTGACAGAACTCTGTTTCTCATCACGTGGAGATTTGCGTGGCCATTTCTAAAACACGGGAGGCACATCAACACCTGTAAACGGCTCCATAAGCCGAATCCAACATCCACTCTCCATAGATTTACTCCTCAAGGCAGCCATAATGCTAAATCTCTGGACGTAATGGTTCACGTGTCTTCCTTCAGCGCAGACTTTAGGGAATTAGTTATATCTCCCTCTGTTATAAATAATGCGTTCTCATACGCATAATAGTTAGATCTTCTGAAGCTCTGTAATGTAATTGTGTCGCCATTGTGTTGTGACATTGTTTCTCTGTTATGACCGCATTTTAATATATGAGAAGACCTTGTTCAAAAGCGTAATTCGTATTTGAAAGCTGCTCCCCGAGGTCTGTGCAGAGGGCCCCTGCACACGCTGAGGTTTTGTGTACTACTGTATAGTTTCATGCTTCATTTCTTTATGTTCATTGTGCTATAGTCATTCATGTGTATATACATTACATCTTTCATGGTATTTACATTTCATCTCTGTCCATAATCTTTCATGTTTTATATTTTACTTCTGTCCATAATCTTTTATGTTTTATGTTGTTGTTAACTGATCAGTGTTCTTGTTTCAGATTACAATAGACAGCCTGGGCATTTGCACATCTTTTTATAATGACTAATGACATGGAATCAATATTGTCCTTCTGCTAATTTACTTTTCTTAGTTTTTGTTTAATTCCAGCACTGTTTTGTTTATTTCAGTCTTGCACATTTGCTTTAGTAGTTAGATTAGATATTAAATTGCTCATGTCATTTTCAGTTACCTCCGAAAGCCATAGCGAGACTAATGGTGAGGGATTGAAGTATGAATGTGTATTTTGATATTAGTTTACTTTTCTGCAAGTTAGATATTAAACTTTTCATGTCATTTTCAGTTACTTCCAAAAGCCATAGCGAGACTAATGGTGAAGGATTGAAGTATGAATGTATAGTTTGATATTAGTTTACTTTTCTGCAAGATAAATATTAAATTTCTCATGTCATTTTCAGTTACCTCCGAAAGCCATAGCGAGACTAATGGTGAGGGATTGAAGTATGAGTGTGTAATTTGATATTAGTTTACTTTTCTGCAAATTAGATATCAGATTGCTCAAGTTGTTTATGATTACCTCCGAAAGCCATAGCGAGACTAATGGTGAGGGGTCAAAATATGAGTTGATGTAATTTTATTTTATTTTTACTTTACTTGCAATCTTTTCTTTGAGTAACAGTTTCTTTTGTGTTTAGACAGCAGCAAGGGTAATGGTTTTCATGATCAATAGTTCACTATTTGTTTAACTAGGATAGTAGCACATTTTATTTCCTTTTAGGAACTAATTTTCTCATTGTATGTTGCAAAATCCTTTTGAAGTTTGAAGTTTGGTAAATTATTATAAAGGACATCATTGCCTTGAACAATCATAACCATACTTGCCTCTTAGAATTTTCATTAGAGAAAGAAAAACCAAAAACGACAAAAAAGTAAGAGATAGGTTATCTTGCACATATAGTGCGCCACACTTTGTCAGCTTACGAATCTCAGATTGACAAATTAATGTAGCAATTTAGGACACACTAAATTGACCAAACAACAGTCAAGAGCAAAGTGAGGAAGACACACATACATAAGTTATCAGTGAGAAGACAAACAACCCTGAGGACACCAATGATCAAGGTATTCAAGTGAAACATGTTAAAACTTGTACTCTCACTTACCAAAGAGGATCAAGGCAAGTTTTTGCTACCTCTAAGAGGCAAGGGACCTTGCCATCTACTTCAGCTCAACCATTGGACAAAGGTAAGAAAAAAGTGAAAGAAGAAGAAGAAGATCATGAAAAAGAAAGAGAGTTTGAGCTCATTCACATAGATAGTGATGATGAGAATGAAACAAGAATTTAAAACTCCCTCCTCCAAGAAATGAATGCACAAATAAAGGAATTGGAGGCTGAATTAGAAATAGCAAAGGATGTAATCCACTTTTATCAGATGCCAAAACAAGAAAATGAGCACCCGACAAGCCATCCATGAAACAAGAACACTCAGGTACCGAAAAGAGGCTTAAAGGGAACAGGTGAAATTGGCAGAATTCATGGGCACTTATGAGGAGAGTAGTGATGAGGAGGGTCAAACTAGAAGGAGACCTAGAACTATGGGTCTTAGGAAAGCATTAGCAAAGTAGAGAGAAGAAGAATTAACCCAAGTAGAACATTCTCTCCAAGAACTCCTTGCACTAAAAATTGAACATGATAGGGAATCATGGCTTGAGAGGGCTAACACACACCTTGAGGCCAAGTTGGAGAAGGCCAATAAAGACTTGGACCTACAAAGAAAAATGGCTAAGCATTATGCTCAAAGAGACCAATTTGCAAGACAAGAACTCAAAAGGGCCAAAATTGAGATCCAAGCACTAAAGGAGGAAAATGACCAAGCTAGCCTTGGTTTTTTGGCTCAAGCTTCCCTGCAGGTCTTCGAGGATCCATGAGGCACCTATCTACCAAATTTGGGAGAAATTGAACAAGTTTTTGTTTTTTGCAAATTTTGAGGCTAGGAGCGCAACACACCTAGTACTACGCTCTTTTGCAGGGAATATTCAGGAGAAAAGCCTAGAATTTTTGGATTCTTCATCATGAGAAGAGCATGATCACCAATTTTCAGCTCAATTGGAGTTTTTTTGTTCCCCCAAAAGGGTAAAAAACACTCATTTTCCCACCATTCTGCCCATTTTTCAGAGCATGTGCTGTGCTTCTACCAGTCTTGGAATTTTCACTTTTTGGACAGGTTTCAGAGGTCATATTAGAAACCCAAGGATAGATATGGAAATTATACTTCAAGGGATTTCCAACAAGCCATCATGGAGCCTTATCCGACATCGGGAAGGCCTTCAAAAAATCGCTGTAAGAAGACCCATTTTTTTGTTCCTGTGCTGCGCTCCTGGAATGCAAATTCAAATTTGACACACAGTGCTATGCTCCTGTGGTTGAAAAGTTAGAATGTGTGTTTGGAAAGTTTTTGTAGGCTTGTCAGAGCCTAAAGGTCAATTTAATTTCTAAAAATTGCTAGAAAGATATTTATTTTAGATATTTTTGTGCCTTGGGCATTACAAGGCCTCAAGGAAAATATAGATACTTCTGATTAGCCAATAGACTTCTAGATGCTCTATTAGGATTTCCTCCTCCTTGGTTGTTATACAATGAATTAGGATTCATTGTAATATGGGTCTTTTGATTTTTTTAAGAGCATATACATGGTTTTTGGAAGTTGAAGAACAATCTAGTGTTGTGGAGCTTGTGGATGATTTGCCTTGGTTGATAATGATGAAGGTTTGCTTGTAGGATTCCTGAGTTTAGTTAATGGTGTATTCTCTCTTATTTTTTCATGTTTTTCTTGTTTTTCATATGTCCATATTTCTATATTGCAATAGCTTAGAATATTATAGGATGAGAAATGTTGTTTGAGGCACCTCAGTCCTCCTGTTTGCTATTGTCTTCATGTTTTCCTCTGCAAGGTTAGTTTAAGGAATTATTAGTTGCTCCTTAGGCCCACCTAAGCTTGTCTATTTCATTATTGGATTAATATGCTAGTTTACAAACATGATTCATGGTGAGCCATGCTTGTTTTATGCTATCTAAACTTTGTCTTGAAATCTTTCTTTGATGTATTGATTGATTAGGTTAAGCCAAAGAGGCCTTGTTTCGATCTTGCCCTTTGTATATGCCGATCAATTTGCTTCAAAGTTCTTTATAGTTTAATGAATGATGTTCAGGCATTCCCTCTTCATTTATTGAATCTATTTGTCTCTTATATGTTTTCAAATCTTGAAAGTAAAATCATTGAAGTTAGATAAGTTGTCTTACTTCATTTGTTCCACTGGATTGTATATATTGAATGTGTATTTGTTTAAAAGTATTGTTATTGAGTAAATGGTGTGCCCTAACTAATGACTAGTATCTTTTTATTATAACTTTCAAGATCTCTCCGTTCATAGGTATTTGACAAAGGATTCTTAACTGCCCTTTGCCCTATCTTGGTTCCCAAACTTAATGTCCATCTCACCTCACACATAAACTTTAAAGATCCATTAACTACAATAGATTTTCCCTGTGATGTACCCCAATTCATTATTGAGATATCAATGACTTCATAGACTCCATAGCCCAATTGATTTGATAACCTCTCACTCCACCTATCCTACTTGATCATCTTACCCCAACCAAAACAAACAACAAACCTACACTTAACAACTAGCCTAAAATAAAACACTTAAAGAAAACAAGTTCACATCCTTCGCATAATAGAGAGAGCCCTCTCTGAGTCCAGGAAGGCTAGGTTATAGGACTCCAAATACTGGTCTGATGTTACCTTGTGCATTTGGTCTACCAATTTTCTAAATCATGGGACACCAACAAACTCCATGGTAGATTTTATAAAAATGATTTTCATATTTTGGCTCCATAAAATACTATGATAGACATGAATGGGGAGAGGGTCTTGGGTAGTCCATTTCCAACCCATGGTTGGAAAATATTAGGTAAATCATACAACGTCCATAATATAAGTGCTCATGTAAAATGGAGGAAATATTTTGGACGAAATGGAGCGATTCTTTCTATATTCCAAAATCTGGGTGGCGATATTTTTGGACAAAATGGTCCCCTAGTTCATGATATAAGAATCTACGATTGCTTCCATTAGGGGAACCCATTCGACTGGAAATTTAGTAGTATCGGGCTAAACGAATAGTCTAGACATCATTGCAACAACATAACAATAGGGACTAGCAAGGGAATCATTAGAATACATACCCTTATCATCATTTTTATGTTTGTCCGAGTTTCTGCTCCATTTCTTTATAGAATTTTACTTCAGCTTATTCTCCTTGGTGAATTGTGCCCAGAATTATTTGTCATAGACCTTTTCCAGGTCTATAATGTGATACATTTACTTCAAATCTTCAGCTTTGAAAGAAACTATCATTTTTTCTCTGCTCATCAGGAAATTTATGTCCCCCATATTGAGGTTGTCGATTATCCATCTTACCATATCAGTATATGGTAAAATTTTAGGGTGCGCAGCAACTTGGTGTAGAAAAGAGTTGGAAATTTCTTCGAAAGTAGCTTCTGAAGAATCATAAGAATCTGCAGTAACTTTCCATTCAAACCTATGGGGTTTCTCTCTTCAAATAACTTATACATCACTTCCCAATAGGAAGAACTACTTTGTGACCTACATGTCATGTCTATGAGTAGAGGAAGATTTTTTGTTATTTCACTAACAATAGCTGTAGGATATGTAGGTTGCATAAGCTTCTTGGATTTCTTCGCATATTTAGACATTTCTAAAGAGATCTGTTTATTTGGAATCACCTGCGAATAATGAAGAATCATAAGTAGAAAAGAGGCAATTTTGTTTTACAAATAAAAACGTACCATAATAATGGAAATAACAAGTGAATGAAACTTGGCACGTGGTTAATAGATAAGTTCAATGCTCTTGCAGTCAAATAATTTTCGGAATCATGGGCTGTAAAACTGTTTAAGTTATGACAATAATGGAAATTATGGGTTGATGTTCCCGCACAATCATTCCAACATTTAAACGAGATATTTCAAATCACAGATGTTATTCGTTTGTGAACCTTTTTAGAATGTCGATCGACTACCTTTCACCGATTGCGATATCAAAATCGTAATTTCGGCGGAAATAAACAAAGGGCAAGAGTGGTCACGAAGTGAAAGTGAGATGCGATAGAGTATATTGCATCAGGGAAATGTAAAGGATGGTTTTAAGATTGTCGTGATAAAAATACGAAATGTGATTTGCAATTGACTACGTGGTGGCAGTGGGTCCCACGGTTTCTTTCTCGTGGAATTTTAATTGGGAAAATGCCATTTTCCTTCATTAAAGTGCTTTACTGTATTTCACATCGCAATTTTTATTGAGTGGATTTTTAGGAGCCATATGTCTTTCATGCAATGTTGCGATTTTGATTTTATTAACATTCTCCGCTTAAGTGTTTTTTAAATGAAAACTCAATGCTTTTTAACCCATTTCATTCGTATTCCTATTTGAATTAATCTCTTAAGGGTTTTATTTGTTCTACTCTAAATTTTTTAAAAGGGTCCTCATTATTTTTCTAAGGTAACTATACTAAAATAATGGGGGTTGTTGATTAGAACAAAAATTGGCGATTCACAGGAAGAACCAATTACCTCTGAAAAACAAATTTCTTGGTATATTTATATAAGTACAAATAATTTAAGGATTTTTTGTTTTTTTTTTTTTCGAAATATTTGAATGATTAAAATTACTATGAATAAAAAAACTCATCTTGTTGCTAATATTTCAGAAACCTTTCATAAATAAATATCTTCACTCCTCTATATCAATCATCAAATAGTTTTAAAAGATAAATGAACTGTCTTTTTGTAACTTAGCCTTTTGATTTACTCCTTTTGTCATAGGTAGAGCCACTGCTTCCATCAGGAATTTATAACTTTGACAAGGTTACCTTTTAGCCATCCATGATTCAGTATCCCATCCATGTATTATTACAATTTTTTGAGATAAATCCTTAATCATATAATTTGTTTTTTCTTGTTCTTAAAAAGCCATTGTCTTGTCTTAGACCAGAAAGTGACAATGCCATTCACTAGTTATAATTGAACTGAGCAAGCTGGCTCATGATGAGACCCCTTGTCTTATGATTTTTTAATAATCATCAGCCATTATCGTGGTTTGATATGAAATAGTGGTAATGCCAGTTTATTATTTACCTATGATCATGGTAAGCAGGCTCGTGATGAGACCTCTTGTCCCTTTAATTTTTTTTATATTTTTGAATTACACTATAGAAAAAGCATAATCAATGGATGGGGAGAATCAATGACTCATAAAGAGTTTTTGGATGACAAATTAGAGTTAAAGATGCTTATTTGAAAACAAGTCTTTACCTTGTAAGGATGAACCTTTTCTAATTGATAAAAAAGTAAAAAGTCTTTACAAACTTTCAGTTTACAAAATTTACAATTTCAATGAATTTTGTTTTTTTTCTTCAGAGTTACATAGTATTCGCTCATTTTTAAAGTTTGTAGTTATTTCCTCAAGAATTTATATTCTTTGAAAATAAAAAGTCATAAAAAAATTTAGAGGTGTTGTAAAAATCCAAAATTATGTAATCAAACACTATTCTTCTAAAACTGTAAAAGTATAAGTATGGTACTTTTATAAGAAAAATTTCTTCTAGAAATTTTTTTTTTCAAAATCATCCCATTGATAGGAAGAAAATATTTTCTCCCTTGAAGATATTGTAACATGAAGGTTGATGCACCAATTTGTTCTATTATTCGAAATGGTCCAAGCCACATTGTTTGGAATTTGGTATGCTTGCCTTTTTCCTCATGTGCCTTTTCCCACTTAAGGATGAGGTATCCAACTTGAAATGATTTTGGGGAGAAAAATTTGCATCGAAAGAATTTTTTACCATCTGTTGGTGTCGATAATGAGTTAATTTGGCATTTTCCCTTTCCTCTTCTAGTTTAAGTATCTGAGACATTTTAAATTGTAAGGAAGAAGAAGGTACTTCATCAATAAATTGAACTAGGGCTAATGAAGGAAGAGCTAAATTTGATGCAATTACAACTTCTTTCCCATAAACTAGATTGAATGGAGAAGTACCTATAGAGGCCTTATGAGTAATCCTATATGCCCATAGTGCAAATTTTAAGACTTATGCCAATTTTTCTGGCTCCGATCAATAGTCCATTTTATGATTCTTATGATATTTTTATTTGTTGATTCTACTAGACCATTCCCTTGGGGATATTAATTAGAAGAATATTCAAGTTTAAAACCTATTTTGAGAGAAAAATAAGTCATACTATTTCCTTAAAAGTAAGATTCATTATCAAACATAAGTGCATTAGGTAGGCCAAACCTGGTGATAATGAATTGATCGATAAATTCAATGATGGCCTCAGAATTAGCTACCTTTAGTGGAACAACTTCTACCCACTTATTAAAGTATTCTATTGTAGTGAGAATGTATTTATGCTATTTGGATGAGTGAGGAACAATATCACCTATGATATCTAGTCCCCATTGCTTAAAAGGTTGCTCACTGTTGACCGATTGCAAGGGTAAGGTTGGTTTTCTTTGTCTTCCAATAGTATTTTAGTATGTTTTACATTTTCTCACATATGAATGAGCATCTTTGAATATCGTTGGCCAATAATATCCTGCATGAAGGATTTTTTGTGCTATGGTATCTCCTCCAAAATTGTAATGTCCCAAATTTTTGCAAATAAATTGGAACATTAATTTTTTCTCATATTATCTAGGAGATAAATAAAATGGGTAAGGAGACCCATTTGCATAAATAAAATTCCACATGAAGTGAGAAGGGATACATGGAGTAGCCATTTTTGCACCTCCTAGTATGAAAAGGGGGTAAACACATGAGGATGAGGCCATGTTGACCAAGTCAACAGCGCATCACAAGAGGGTGTAGCTTGCTTATGAAGACAACACAGTTAGAGAGGGAAGAAGATTCCTTGTGGGAGAAAACCTAATTGAGTGGGGTCCATGGCATAGAGGAATCATTTTGTATATAAGGAGGATGAGGCAGCCATAGAGATTATTACTGAATATTTGGAGTTGAGTCTATTTGCAGCCTTCAGCTGTTCAACTGAGTTGCAGTGCCTTTAGCATGAGGGATTCTTGTTTAGGAGTTCCTCTCCTCCCTTGAGTAGTTCAAGGAGGATTTCTCTTCATTTCTCCATATTCAGGAATTTGGCTATAGGCACTTCTTCATCTATAGCGTAGTCACTGGGTTGTGTTGTAGGTGTTGATGTGGAGGAGATTCCACAACACCATTCCTTGTATCATTTCTCATAGGAAGGAGTTCCTATTCTTTGGGAGGATCATCAAGGAGGGTTTCTAGAGCTGATTTTCATATTTTGGCATAAGGCCAAGCTTCTCCCACCTTCATCAGCGTAGTCCCTTCCATAGACTGTGTTATCTCAGAGTTTTTCTACGGTGGGGGTTTGCTCCACCATTTTGGAGGGAAGAGATTTCTTGTGCCGGGATCAACCTTGCACTTAAGGGATCCATTGGAGGAGGTTGTTTCAGTTTGTAGGCCATATTGATTCTCCTCCTTCTAGTGTATATTTTGAGTTGCTGCAGCTACCCAGCAACTCCGGAATTATTGTATTTTCATATTTTGTACATGTATTGCAGCCAATCCTTCTAAGGATTGTGTATCAGTGTTATAGTAGTGTTTTCAAGGGTTGAGAGCATGCTCCCACTCATTTCTTGAGATATTATTGTAATATCATTTTATTATCATTTTACATGTTGCAATGTCTCCATATGACTTCACAGTCATAGCTAGGGTTCACATGTGTAGGAGTGTTCTCTTGTACTTTTTCCTTGAGGATTGGTATTGTTCATCTTGAGCATCATTTCCCTAAAGATTTTGTATACATTTGTAGCTGCTATTATTATAATGAGATGGCTATGAGTTCTCTGGCATTTTCAGAAGTTTGAGAAAGTTACTCTTCATGCTTATGTTTAGTATATTGCTGTAGCTCATTCCCTTGAGAAGGATCTTCTTGAGGAAGAAATATTTTCATCGCTATAGGCAGAGTCTGAGGAAGGTCCAGATAGCCTCCAGTTCTCATCCTCTATTTAGAGGTGAAATAACTGGTAAAATCCCTCTCAGTTGATCTTTGACATAGCCTTGTTCATATTTCTGATAAAGGAACATTTCAGCGGTGAAAAAGCTGTTGATTTCCATTTCGGGATATTAAAAAAATGTCCACATGGGGGTCCATCATGGAGTTCCTACAAAACCCTCTGTGCTTCAGAATTTTCAAGTCATAATAGTAAAGAGTCATAGTTTTTCTAAATAAAACATTATATATGATATTATATTGATTAGATTTCAATCTTAAAGATCTTTTTCTTTTATAATTGAGTTCTATGGGATCATATCCATTTTTAAAATAAAAGATAAGATCAAGATACTGTGATTCAGAGTTTTTCAGGCTTACCTCAGTAATGTGTACATTGTTACCTAACTCTTCATCATCTAATATGTTGGATGCTACGGATCGTAATATGAAGAGAGCTTGCCCTCTGACAATTTTGGTTGGTCTTATATATCAATGTCATATTCCTGTAGAGTAGTAACCCAATTTGCCCCCTCTTCTCCTAGTTCCTTTTGAATAAGTAGTTGCCTTACTGCCAAAAATGGAAATATTACCTTGGTACGTGTTTTTAAGAGTAAAGGCCTGAAATGATTTAAATATTTATACACAAAAAAGGCTTGTTTTTGCACTTCTAAATAATTTAGCTCAACACCTTGGAGATTTGAACTAAAGAAGGAAATTCGAGCTTTACTATTTTGATAATTTATTTACGTTAACACAACAACATAAGATGTTTCAGATGCAAAATTATATAAAATTAAGTGATTAGAAAAAAATGGGGTAATTAGAGAAGGCGCATATATGATGGCTTGCTTGATTAGATCAAAGGCTTCTCTTTTATTGCATCCCCATTTGAAGAGTTCGTTTTTCTTAATCATTAATTGCAATGGTAAAAAAATTTGGGAAAATTTGGAACAAATATCTTAACAAAAGTTATCTGTCCTAAAAAGGACTACATGGAATTCTTGTTATGGGGAAGAGATTTCAGAACTTACCTTTATCTTTCAATCTATGCTAGTGCCATCTTTTAAAACAATAAATCCTAAACATTTACCTTCACTTAAAATGAAATAAGACTTTTTGGGATTCAATTAAATTCCATACTTTAAACATCGTTCAAGGATTTTATTAAGAGCATGGCAGTGGTAACTTCTTTTATTAGAATAAATGGTTATATCATCTAAGTATACAACCAAAAATTTGTTTATTAGTCTTTTGAAAGCAATATCCATTTCTCTTTGAAAATTTGCTCCTGCATTGAGTAGACCAAAAGGCATTTTCTAATAAGCATAAGTGCCCCATTTACTTCTAAATGTAGTCTTTAACCTATCTTCAGGATGAACCATAATTCGATTGCAACCTGAAAATCCATCAAGGAAAGACATTAATTCGGATCCAACAACTGATTGCAAAATTTGTTCCATGGGTGGTAATGGGAAATTGTCTTTTAAGCAATATTTGTTTAAGTTCCTAAAATATATACAAATGCGAATGTCACCATTCTTTTTCCTAACATGGACTAATTTTGAGACCCAATTTTAATTCCTAACAAAGAAGATGATATTTTCCTTAAGGATTTTATTCAGTTCAATTTTGATTTGTTTTTCAAGATTAGAGTGACTTTTCCTTAAATTTTGTTGTATGGGATTTTTAGTGGATCTCATTGGGATAGTATGTTGGATAATGAAGGTATCATATGTTTTGAGATCTTAATATTTATATGCGAAAACGTTCTTGTATTTCTTCACTAAATGAATTAAGGTTAATCTTTCATCAGACGAAAGACCAATTCCTAAATTAATATTTTGAGGATTGAGATCTATGCCAAAGTTTACTTGTTCAAACCTTAAATTTGAGCTTTGCAGTTTAGAATTAGTAGCCTTCTTAAAAATATCTTTGAGATCATAAATATATTCAAGCTTAACCACATATTTAGGTATGGCCTTCTGTTTAGGTTTTTGATTCAATTGTCTTTGATGTTCATCTTCATCGATTAGCTGATCATCATTTGACCTTTCTAATGTGAGAAAAGTTGGAACATCTTCATCATTGTTAAGTACTATCCAATTAGTGACATTATGAGGAATAGATAGGTGGAAAATAAATTCTATAGAAAATCTATCTCGACTATAATCCTCAGCAGGAATAAGTCTGGATTCTACATTAGTTAGAAGGTCAGCGCTTGAATTTTGGAGCTTTGGAATAGACGAGATATTGAATGCTAGAAAGTGCGAGGTAAGAGATTGTACTAATTCCTAGTAATGCTTGAGATGACTAGAAATACAATGAATAGTATTTCTTACCTGTTTGATAAGTATTTTAGATTCACCACAAAATTAAAGATATTTAACACTGAGATCTATTGCTTTGTACAAGCCTTGGACTAGTGCCTCATATTATGTAGTATTATTTAAAATAATTGATTTAGTTAAACATTTAATTAAATCAATTGAATAACCATATATCACATATGTTTAGTGGATGTATTGAATGTGTATAAAATATGGCAATCGAACATGTTCAAAAGTGAATTAATGCTTGATTGTTTTAAAAAGATACATATAACAAAACACCATTAGAAAAATCAACTATTTATCATTTGAAACAAAAATTAACATAAAGATAAAAGTACCATGTATACGTTAACTCTTCTCATTTGAAAAACAATATCTGGTCCACCCTTTTCTATTAAGAAAACTTTAGGAGTACAAAAGTTTGACTTCTGTAAACTCTTCCTTTCAAAATTTCAAGACGCCTTCTTAAAAGACATGAAGGAGTTTATATAATAAAATAGAAAATAAAAATTACAATAAAATCTGAGGATGTTTAAAAAACTCTCCTTAAACTAAGTGAAAATAAAAACAGAAACAAAATTTAGTGGGGTGACTTGCTTTAAGATTTCACTGCTGTCTCATTAGCCATTTTTTCCTTCAGTTGAAGGACGTTGAGCATAGGCTGAACCTCAAGAGGTTGGCCTGGCCTGATGCGCAATTTTCCATTTTAAACCACATATGAAAGTGGAGGCATCATATACGAAGAAGCATCTATTAGACAACACAACATAAGCCATTTCCTATTTGGCTTAAACAAATATTTCCAATACTTTTCCTAGTCTAGCTTTTCCAATTTCCTGATGCTTTTCTCTTTTACCTTGTGTTATGGCCTAAATATACCTCAGGCTGAGAAAGGAAGAATCTAGGGTAACATCAAACCACGCTTAACCTAGTAGCTAGCCCTACCAGATCGGGAAAGGGCTCTCTCCTTGTCAATCTCAGAAAAAAATGATCAATGAGGCTTGAGATGACTGAAATGAAAACTGATTTTAGGCTAGGTATATATGTAAAAGAGTCTTGATTTGAATTTAATGAATATTTTTTTGGCTCAAGAGGAAAGGAAAATTTGGGTCTGGGGAATGAGGCTCAGTTCTGCAGAGATCTGAATGGGGCAAGATAGGCA
>JAXQQM020057780.1:0-105466 GCA_034641835.2 Pinus albicaulis
GGAGCGGCTGGGCCGCCCATGTGTAGCCAATGACGGCTCATGCCATTCATAACCTGTTTTTTTTAATTGATATTTTTTTATTTTTTTATTTTTTAATTGATTTAAAAAAAAAAAAAATTTTGAAATGATTTTTCAAATTTTTTTTTAAATTTCAAAATATAATTTTTTTTTTTCAAAAAATTAATTTTTTTGTTTTAATTTAGTATTTTTATTTAAAATAAAGTTCGTTTTTTTTGTTTTTGTTTTTGTTTTTTTTTTTTTTTTTTTTTAAATATATATGTACATCTATTTTTATTTTATTTGATTTTTTTTAATTTTTTTTTTAACTTTTAATATTTTTATTTTAATTTGATTTTTTTTTTTTTTAAATTGAATTTCAAAAAAATTAAAATTATTTTTTTAATTCAATTTTTTTATTTTAAATTCAATTTGTTTAATTTTTTTTTATATTTAATATTATAGAATAATTATTTTTTTAAATTTAAAATTTAAAATTTATTTATTAAAATTTTTAAATTTTAATTTAATTTAATTGTTTTTCTTAATTTTTTTCGTTTATTTAGTTTTTCATTTTTAAAATTTATAAATGGTTTCACTTTTAAAAAAAAAAAAAAACACTAAATTTATGTATATTTGTTTTTTAATTATTTGCACGTGGTTTTTTTCATTTTTTTTGTTTTTTAATGATAGGTTTTTTTTTTTTTTTTAATTTTTTAATTTTCTTTTTCTTTTTCAATTTTAATTGTTTCTTTTTTAATTTGTTTTTTTTGTAAATTTTAAAATTTGTATTTTTTTCCTTATTATTATTATTTTGTTTAATTTAAATTTTTAAATTTAATTTATTTATTTTTTTTATTTTTTTTCTAAATTTTAATTTTGTAATTTTAATTATTTTAAAAAAAAATTTAAATATATATATATTTTTTAATATATTGTTTTTTTTAATAAGTTAGAAAAAAATGTTTTTGATTTTTTTTTTTTTAATTTTTTGGTGAATTTTTTGATTTTTTTCTTTAAATTATGTGTTTTTTTCCTTCAAATTTTTTCATTTCCTTTGATATAATTTTCAAATATTTTTGTTTTTTTTTTATTTATTTTTGTTTAAATTTTTTATTTTTATGAGCTATTTTTGTTTTTTTTTACATTTTTATTGGTTTTTTTATTGTTTTTATATATATTTTTTTAATCTAAGTTTTGTGTTTTATTACGAACATGAAAATCACCACTCTAAAAAAAAAAGGTTGATGAAGCATCAATACATTTCAAAATTAGCATGAAAATCACTGCTCTAAAAAAAAAAGGTTGATGCAGCATCAATACGTTTCAAAATTAGCATGAAAATCACTGCTCTAAAAAAAAAGGTTGATGCAGCATCAATACGTTCCAAAATTAGCATGAAAATCACCGCTCTTAAAAAAAAAAAAAAAAAAAATTGATGTTGCATCAATACATTTCAAAATTAGCATGAAAATCACTAACATTTTAAAACAAATATTCATACTTCATAAATAAAAATTTTAGAGTGTCAAAAATGTGCACCAAAAAAAAAAATGGTGATTCTGCATCACCACTTTTCAAAATCAGGTGCTTTTTATGCTACCAAAAAAAAGTAGGTAACATTGCGGTTACCTATTTCATCGGTAACATTGTTGGTAACATAAGAGCTGTCAATCTTCAACTTTTGTTCACATTATTTTTAACTAAGCTTTTAATCTTGCAATCTCTTATTGGTGAAGATTTAGGTTTTCCATAGCTTTGACTAACTCATCTACTATCTGTGTTGGTTAAGACGTGGATGTGGATGCACCTGGTGTTTTAGCTATTGAAATGGGAACTGTTGTAAGAGGGAATATTGCTAACTATGTTGTCTGCTATTTTTCTCTCAGAAATTTCTCTAACTCTACCTCCATTTCCCTAATCTGACTATTTTGCTCAATAATAATCTTAAACATCTCTTCTTTCTCCTCCTCTATTTCTCCAAATTCATTGGCTTGTGGGTATTTATTGGTAGGTAGTTTCCACTATTTTCTTAATGCTACAATATCAACATTTTTCCTCTTTATTATCTCTTCTGCAACCTTCATATAATTTGGATTGTATCCCAATTTGATTATTAAGTCATCCAATGAATTAATTTTTGTGTCTTTGGGTAAGGATGTAATCCTTTCCAATTTGAGGTGAATCTGCATATTATTCATTAAGCCCTATAATATTGAAGCTGACATAGTTGCATTTTTCAGTGAAGGATACATCATTTAACTAAACTTCTTATGCATTTCCATTTTATCAATGGGATGGATTTGCTTGGCATCAAATGAAAAAAAATGATATTCATAATTTGTTGATGTCTTTGGAGCTGGTACTTTCACTTCTAGGAAGGAAATCTGCATTTTTACCTTCTTAGTATCAAAGGTTGAAAGAAACCTATGTTTTTATGTTTCATTCTACTTCCAAAATTTTGAATAGGTGGAGGCCTTAATCATTTCATTTCTCTACTTAACAACCTTGTACTTTGAAAATATGTTGGGCTCAACAGTGTCTTGAACCAACTCTATTGACTGTGAAGTTTGAGGAGGATCTTTTGTAGTTGAAGAAATCATTTCATTTCTCTACTTAATAGCCTTGTACTTTACAAATATGTTGGGCTCAACAATGTTTTGAACCAACTCTGTTGAGTGTGAATTTTGAGGAGGATCTTTTGTAGTTGAAGGAGAAGGGGAGAATGTGATGAGATCATCATCTCGAGTGGATGTATGAGGTCTTTTCAGCACAATGGTTTCATTCCCTTTTTTTTCTGTCTGAAATACTGGTGCTGAATTTGTCTTCTTCTTCTTCTTTTTTATAAATTAAATTTATTTTGGCTCCAATTTCTCTGATTGGGGACTCCTCTCTTATTCGTTTCTCCATTTTTTCCTGTTTCTCCTGGGGTGCAGGTGTCTGAGAGGTTGTGGTGGAGATAACATGATCCTCTGCCTCTTGCATGGTGTTCTCTTCCCATTGGGTTTGGTTCATATAATCTCGATTTCTCGGTGAAGAGTATGTGTATATGGTGTTTTTTTTTCTCCACTCTCAACTTCTAATTAAACCAAAATGGTCAGAGGACCATGTGAAAATTAGCTTGAAATTCATTTGTTTTAGCTATAAATTAACTTCTCAGCCAGTTTTTCTATCATTGCAGACAAAGGGCCCTACATGTGCTTTAACCTTAAACTTTGCTTTCTTCTTGGTAGCCACAAAGTGCATTTCATCCTTATGAATCATCTGTCTTATGTACTCTAATGAGAAAAGTCTCATAGGTACATATATTAGTAACCTATAGGGTGTAAATTCACACCCATACACACTGATTTATGTATAATTATGGTATAAATACAAGTGAGCCCTGGTATTGCACAAATGTTGCTGCCCTACTTTACTTTATCAACCCGGGGCTTGTACAAACTTGGAGGTGACAGTGATATATACAAAGCAGATGCATTCTACTCATGTCATCATCTTCCGCTCTACGAAAGGGTGCTACTTCTAGGGGTTCCCAATAAAGTCTTTTCACACTTCAATGAAACTAAAACAAATTGCAGAAAGGAAATGACAGAAAGGAAATTAAACTAAATTTCTGAAAATAAATGGAAGGAAAGGAAACTAATTTAATTTTCAGCAAATAAATAGCAGAAAAGAAACTAATTTAAATTGCAGAAAGGAAACTAATTTAACTTGCTGAAAATAAATGGTAGAAAGGAAAATAATTTAAATTGCAGAAAGGAAATGACGGGAAGGGAACTAATTTAATTTATGATCTATCTACCATGCTTCTATCCATGCAACTAAGCTATCCATGACTTAAGTCTAATTGAAGAAGTGTTGATCCGCATCTTGGAGTAAAAAGGGCTAAAGAGGTTAATGGAGGGCTTAACACATGAAACAAGGCTTAGAAGTGGAAGGAGGGGGTTTAAACCTTACTAAAACTTTATTATAGAGCAAAAAATGCTTTGGAGAGGAATGCTTGGAAAAGTGCGATGGAAGAGAAGCGGGAGTACAGTTCGGAAGTGGGAGAGAAATGAGATTTGTGAAAAGAGCAAAGGTTGCGATCTGGGATATGTGATATCACAATACCACAATCAAAAGATAGGAGTAGTAACTGTTAACAAGGAGAAGATAAATATTGCGAAATGTGATTTGCAACAGGATAAAGATTGCAATCTGCGATATACGATATCGCAATATCACAATCGGCAGACAGGAGCGGTAAGTCTTAAAGGAAAATTGGAAAAGGTTGCGAAATGTGAAATGTGATGGGTGACATGGTGGTGGGACTGGTGGCGGAGTGCGATACCAATATCGCAATCAGCATTGGAAGAGGTAAGTGTTAATGGGTAAAAAATAAAAATGCGATTGTGATTTCTGATGCGTCAGAGTATGAAGGATATCACAATCGACATCACGAGTGATAAGATTAACAGGAACAAAATAAAAGTTGTGATTTGCAGTGAGCGAAGTACGGTAGCGGGAATTTCGAGGAGTAAGGGTGAAGGTCGAACTTCAATGGTTTTCAAGTGTTTTGCGTTAAAAAGGGTAAGGAAATCATGATTAATAAAAACAAAGGAATAAGGCGGGCTACATGGTTGAAGTAGTTTTATGAATAAGAAGGTGGGTGTGGTAGTGAGAATAAGCAGGAAAAAGTAGAAATGGAGGGCATAACAGCAGTGCACAGATTGTGAAGACCTAGATGGAGAGGAATTGGAAAATGATGTGGAACAACTCAATGAACTTCTTTGGAACGTTTGATTCTCATTACTACAAACAACCCTATTGACCCATGCATGAAAAATAGATGAATGCATGATAATACAGTGAAGAAATACTGGGACTGGTAATGCAATTCCTTCCTCTGAAACAATGAACAGAAAGTAATTCTTGGCCCATGGGAAGGTATACCCTCCTCAAACTCTATGAACAAAGATGAGAGGGGAAGGCTCGATCCACAAATTTTGGATTTTTCCTCTATTCTATTACTCTCATAAGAAAATTAAAAACTACAACAACAAACTGAAAGAAAAACTAAACAACAATGAAACTATCAAAAGCAGAACTAATTGAATGACAGAAAGAAAGCTAGCTAAATGGTAGAAAGGAAAGAATGGTAACAACAAAGAAGCTGAGTCACATGGGTTGGGCCCTAACCCACGAGCCCAGCTATCTAGAACTAGATCAATAAAAATTGATTTGAATACTCATTGCATTAAAAATACAATCTTATTACATCCCGAAGGTCTTAAACAACAAAAGCCTAATAGAATGGAAAATGAATGGCATGGGATGGAATGGAATGAAATGCATCAAATGGACTATAATCCACTGGAATCAACCCTAATTATCTCTTGACCATATTTATTTATCCTTACGAGTAGTTACCAACAACTCCTAAAAATAGGTAATCAGTCCACTTGACTCCAAGTGAAGTATGGATTGAGTGCACTTGGTCTTGAGTTGCTTGGTTACCTCTGGAATTCGAATTGTTGGAGGGGATCTCATGAGGATCCTTTGGCTTCCTTTGAAAGTTAACAAGGGTGGAAAACCCCCTTGAATCTCTCCAAGATTTTTCAATAATTTCTTGATAATGTGCTTATTTATTCTTCAATCTTGATCTTCCAGTGGCAGGGAGCAAGTCCCTAAATTATCTCCTTCTCAAAATCTGCATAATCTCGCAAATATTCTCACAACATTCTACAAAAATAACCAATATTAGGCACAAATATGCAATTACCTTTAAACCTTCCTAAGAAAATATCAAAGCATAAGAAAACATTATTAAGTGCAGAAGGAGAGATTTAATATATCTTTTTATGTGCATAAGAAAGGTATATGGGCCTAATAAAGGTTACATGGGCCTTAATTTATGTCTAAGTTAGAGGCCCATCATCATCCCCCTATTGAAATTGTTTCTCATCCTCTGAGAAACCTATGCATCCTCCATGCCTTATGTTTCTTCCTACATGTTGGCTTATTTTGTTTTCTATTTATTGACCCATGCGCTGCTCCTACTACTAATATTATTGCTATTCTTCTTTCATTTCTTCTCATAGGTGCTTCATGGAGGTCCTCATATGCCTTAATCAATTCAATTTTTCATGTCAAGAGGTGATGGGTCCACCTTTTATTTTATTTTTTCTTTTCTCTTCTTTCTATCTTTCTTTCTTTTCTTTTATTTTTTTATTGCATGCAAAATAAACTCAGAGTTATTTTTTTGTTAACTGAGTTCACCCTTGGTTACCCCTTTGGCACTCCTTGTCTTCCATTACATGAACAACATACTACCCACTTTCTCAAGTCCTTTTTACTTTTGTCTTGTTCCTCTTCTTGGTGGAAAAAGTGAGGCTAGTTCTTAGATAAGGCTGAGGTTGTTCTACTACTGATTTTGGCTATATAAGAAAAACGTTCCTTCTCACACTTTTTAACAGGGAAGATTTTAAGGATGGAAAATTATTTTGAAGTTTAAAAAATTGGCGAATCTGACTAGTCCCTAATGTGAAAAATATAAAATCTTTATTGATGTATTTGTAAAATTATTCAAATTTATAATGATATTATATATATTTTCTATATAATGTTGGCGATTTTTAAGGTAAAATAATTTTATATTCTAAAATTTGGGCGAATCACTTTTATAAAAAAATAAAAATTGGCGAATCATTTTTTTGGAAAAACCATGGAAACTTAGCCCACCTGCGAATATTAGCCCCTAAAATTCTCCATGCTTTTTAATTTTTTATTAAGCTAAAATAGATTCGAAGAAAGGGTTATATGATTGCATACCTTAGCCTTACCATTCATTTGTTTTTGCAGGTGAAATTGAAGATGTTGATATGGACATTATAGCTGTCTTTAGTGGTTCTGAAGCTGCTTTGAAGTTGCATGTGATAATCTACTTGAGAACCTTTTGGAGCTTCTGAGCACAGGAATAGGAAGTCCAAGTTTGAGTATCGTTAACCAGGGTGTTGACCGAATTTTTCTTTTTGTGCAAACTTGTTTTTTTCTTCTGCTTGCAAAGGTTGGAGAGCACCTGCATTCATTAGAGTGAGATGCATGGAGAAATGCAATTTTTTTTAAGGCCTACTAGCTACCTCAATGAGGTTTTCCACTATGGTATGCCTAGGCGCCTCAAAGGAGGTTTTCACCTAGGATATTTTTTTTTCTCTTCTTTTTTTTAACCCAATGACTGCCTCATGGAGGTTTTCAATCAATGGTCCAATCTCATCTACCTCAAAAGAGATTTTCACCTGATACTTTATTCTTCTTCCCTTTTTTTTTTTTTTTTTTTTTTTCTTTTTTCACTTTCCTACTCTACTTGAAAAAAGAAAAACCTTTTTCAAGTATAGTAATACTTCCAATGGATCCATGTACACATAAATATGACCGATAAAATCATGTGCACACTTGGAATACTGCATTGACATGTACCTGAATATGAGAGATGAATATATTTCACTGGGATTGTATCAAGTACTATTGGAGAAGAGTGTGTTGCTGCAACTTAATGATTGTTTGGAACCATATGTTAATATAATTGTGATGCCCCTAGTACACGTGTTGACTTGGATCACCTTGGATGTCCTCTTCTATTATGATATTCAAATCTCCTCTTTTCGCTGATTGTTCTCTTGAACACATGGAGGAAATGTTGGTAAACATGAGGAAACTTTCTCAACATCTGACTCTGATGCCGACTCTTCATCAAGTGCATCCCTTGATCTTTTGATCTCCTCATTTTGGATCTTCTTCTTCTTGATATTGTCCTTCAATGACATTAAGAAAATATCTTCTTTGCAATACCTTTCCTGAACTAATAAGAATATCATTTAGATCAAGAGGATATGTTTGGTAGTGTTATACCTCATAAATGTAAGTGGGCTAAGACACTTCATGGTGTGGGTTTGGAAATGGTGTTATGGGTAGTTTAGTGGGAGTGGATATATGAGATGGATGTGATTGAGGCTGTGGTTATGGAGGAGGTGGATGGTAGGGATAGCATCGAGTTGGGTATGGAGGATATTGAGGGAAATATTGAGGATGTTGTGGATTTCCCCAATAATATCCTTGCCAACCATGTTGCCAAGATTAGTTTTGGGGTTGAGATGGCCAAGGCTTCCAAGGAGGGAGTGTGTCCCAATTAGTTTGAGATGGATTTGAATAAGCTTGAAATTGTGAAGTGGGCCCTTGCATCATATCAAGTTGACTAGGCTGCCAGGGTATCCTTGGAGCTACATAGTATATATTCTTTGGTGATTTCCTTGCTCCATTGCCTTCGTAGTAAAAATTTTTAAACCCACGGAATGATGAAAAAGATTTGGTAGAAAATAATTCTACATGGATAATGAAAATATCAACATCTTCTTTTTGCTCATTTTGCATTCTTAAAATTTCGACGTGTTCACTTAGATTGTTGAGAATTTTTGTTTTAAAGTTATCAAGCAAATTTCCAAGTTCATATTGCCTTACCAATGTTGATGATGACTTACTTACTGTTTCCCTTCCTCTTGATATGCACTTGCATGTTTCACAAATTTCTTCAAATGAAGGTTGGTATATGTCTACTCTACTCATGATATTAATGAGATCAATCCACTCATCCCTAATTGTTCTAAGTAAGAGGGTTTTTAGTGTGTCAAATCCTAGATGATGCAAATTTTCCCTCTTAACATTATACATGAACCTCTATATTAGATCATCAAAGCTCTCATCTTCTTCTTGGTTCATTATAAAAATTTCTTCTTTAATATCACGATCTTTATATTTTTCCAGAAATATCTTTTGCATATCATTCTATGATCTTATTGAATTAGTACATGGACTCATGAACAATTTAAGATATTTATCCTTCAATGTTGGAGAAAAAAATCTCAATTTTTGAGTGTGTGATAAGTAGCCATAAGATCTACAAATTATCTCAAATTCAAAGAGAAATGTTTCTAGATCCTCTGTCCTCATACCATGGAAGTTGGGAAGGAAAGATGGAGGGATTTTCTTCATATGTACACTGATGTCCATATCTTGAATGAGAAACCCAATAAAATTTTCTTCATTTTCATGATATCCATTCATATCTTCTACCTTGAAAAGTGTATGGTGATGTGGTTCTTACTACACCACGTGGTCCAGTGGGGAGGTTTGTATTGGAGAAGTATTTTTAAAAAACTTCTGAGTTTCCCTACTCCTATGAGGCATGAAAATCAGATTTTTTGTATTTTTTCAATATTTCAGAAACAACATGAAAAAGGAATGCATAAAAAAATTCTAAAAAGGAATCACAGCATCTACTAGACACCTCCCCAAAAATGACGCCAAAAAGTGGTGAACCCTGGTATTGCACCAAGAGTGCTGCAACTCCTAAGGGTTGCCCTACTTTACTTTATCAACTCGAGGTTTGTACAAACTTGGAGGTGACAATGCTATATACATAGCAGATGCATTCTACTCATGTCATCCTCTTCTGCTCTACGAAAGGGTGCTACTTCTAGGGGTTCTCAGTGAAGTTTGTCACACTTATATGAAAATAAAATAAATTTTAGAAAGGAAATGACAGAAAGGAAACAAAACTAAATTTCTAAAAAGAAATGATAGGAAAGGAAACTAATTTTACTTGCTGAAAATAATTTGCAGAAAAGAAACTAATTTAAATTGCAGAAAGGAAACTAATTTAACTTGTTGAAAATAAATGGAAGAAAGGAAATGATTGGAAGGAAACTAATTTAATTTATGCTCTATCTACCATGCTTCTATCCATGCAGCTAAGCTATCCATGACTTAATTCTAACTGAAAAGGTTTTGATTTAATAGTTTGAAGATTTATGTGGTGTGAGTTTTAAGTTGGGGGATTCAGAATGTCCATAGTATCCATTTATGCGTCTACGTTTTGGGTTTAAAGGAAGACCCATCATCAAGAAAAAACCTGCCAAGAAGAGAGGAGGATTGATGAAATAAATATAAGATGGAACGAAAATGAGGGAGGAGGATAAAGCAGGAGCTGACCAACAATTATCAACAAATCAAAAATAATTTACTGAATTGGTCAAATTCTCTCTTCGTGTGCTAGATGTGTAACCTGTGATTGACAGGTTGGTGTAAGATCCAAATCACGTCACTGCTTTAGGAAAAATAGATCAACCTCCCTTCTTTGTATTTTAACCCTTGTTTTTTCGAGATTACGCATCTCATTCCATGTTTCCCTTTCGTACAGGGTACCAATAATAGTTTGAATATTTCTCTAATGTGAGCTTTGAGTTGGGGGATTCAGAATCTCCACAGTATCCATTTTTGCATCTACGTTTCAGGTCTAAAGAAACACCCATCATCAGGAAAAAACCTATCAAGAAGAGAGGAGGATTGATGAAATAAATACAATATGGAAGGCTAAAGAGGCTAATGGAGGGCTTAAATAATGAAACAATTCTTAGAAGTTGAAGGAGGGGGTTTAAACCTTACTAAAACTTCATTATAACACAAAAAATTCTTTGTCGCGAAATGCTTGAAAAGTGCGATGGCGAAGAAGAAAAAGTACAGTTCGGGAGAGGAAGAAAAATGCAATTTGAAAAAAGGAAAAGGTTGCGATCTGCGATATGATATATCACAATATTTCAATCGGCAGACAGGAGCTATAAGTGTTAACAAGGAGAAGATAAAGATTGTGAAATGCGATTTGCGACGGGATAAATATTGCGATCTGCGATATGTGATATCACAATACCGCAATCGGTAGACAAGAGTCGTAAGTATTAAAGGAAAAGGGGAAAAGGTTGCAAAATGTGAAATGCAATGGGTGACGTGGTGGTGGGACTCGTGGTGGAGTGCGATACCAGTATCGCAATCAACATTGGAAGTGGTAAGTGTTAACGGGTACCAAATAAAAATGCGATTGCGATTTGCGATGCGGCGGAGTATGGAGGATATCATAATCGGTGTCGGGAGCGGTAAGTATTAACGGGAACAAAATAAAATTTGTGATTTGCGGTGAGAAAATTACGGTAGCGGGAAGTTCGAGGAAAAAGGGTGGAGGTCGAACTCCAATGGTTTTCAAGCATTTTTCGATAAAAAGGGTAAGGCAACCATGACTAAGAAAAAAAAAATGAATAAGGCGGGCTGAATGGTTGGAGTGTTTTTATGAATAATAAGGTGGTTGCAGCAGTGAGAATAAGCGAGAAAAAATGGAAATGGAGTGCGTAACAGCATTGTGCAGATTGTGAAGATAGAGATGGAGAGGAATTAGAAAATGATGCGAAACAACTGAATGAACTTCTTTGGAATGTTTGATGCTTATTACTACAAACAACTGGGTTGATCCATGCACAAAAAATAGATGAATGCGTGATAATATAGTGAAAGAAAGACTTGGACTAGTAATGCAATTCCTTCCTCAGAAACAGTGAACTGGAAGTAAATTTTGGCCTATGGGAAGGTCTACCATCTTCAAACTCTATGGACAGAGATGATAGGGGAAGGCTCAATCCAGAACTTTTTGATTTTTCCTCTATTCTATTACTCTCATAAGCAAATGAAAACTACAACAACAATCTGAAAGAAAAACTAAACAGCAATGAAACTATCAGAAGAAGAACTAATTGAATGACAAAAAGAAAACTAGCTAAATGGCAAAAAGGAAAGAATGGTAACAATAGAGAAGTTGAGGCACATGGGTTGGGCCCTAACCCAGGAGCCTAGCTCTCTGGAACTAGATCAATAAAAATTCATCTGAATACTCATTTCATTAAAAATACAATCTTATTACATCCCGAAGGTGTTAAACAACAAAAGCCTAATAGAATGGAAAATGAATGGCATGGGATGGAATCAAATGAAAATGGAATGGAATGGACTACATCGAATGGACCAGAATCCACCGGAATCGATCCTAATTATTTCTTGATCAGATTTATTTATCCTCAAGGGCAGATCCCAACAGCTCCTAAGAAATAGGTAATGAGTCCACTTAACTCCAACTGAAGTATGGCTTGAGTGCACTTGGTATTCAATGCTTGGTTTCCTCTGGAATTTGAATTTTTGGAGGGGATTTCATGAGGATCCTTTCGCTGCCTTTGAGATTTAAGGAGGGTGGAAAACCCCCTTAAATATCTCCAATATTTCTCAATAGTTTCCTGATATTGTGCTCATTTATTCTTCATCCTTCATCTTCCAGTGGCACAAAGAAAGTCCCTAAATTATCTCCTTCTCCAAATCTGCATAATCTGCCAAATAATCTCACAATATTCTACAAAAATAGCCAATATTAGACACAAATATGCAATTACCTTTCAACCTTCCTAAGAAAATATTAAAGCATAAGAAAACATTATTAAGTGTATTAGGAGAGATTTAGTCTATCTTTTTATGTGCATAAGAAAGGTAGATGGCCCTAAGAAAGGTTAGATAGGCCTTAATTTATGTCTAATTGAGAGGCCCATCAAATACTAGTCACCTGTCTTTACTTGATGATTTAAGTTTAAAATCTTCTGAACATTTGCTCCTATCCAGGGCTCCAATTCAGTATTTAGAAGGAAAACTACTGTGCACAAGAACTGATCTACATACTCTATGACGAAAAATTATGTGGAGTTCCTTCTTACCAAGGATGTCCAATGTATTACTAATTGGGCTTCACCCTACTCATTTATCCTCTGTAGCGTAAAATTAAACATGTCTAATTAATTGTAGATGGAAAAGTACACCAATACAAAAAAATACTTAAAGGGTCCCTCTGTGAGAAATTTATCCAACTGATCATGCATGGCATCTGCAATATATTGACTGTAATTAAAAATTATGGGCTTATCTTCTATCGCAGAGATTTATAGGAAACCAATAATGGCTTCATCAACCCATTAGTATGAATAATAGTCAAGGATATATGAAATAATGGTGATGATTTTATTGGCTTCTTCTCGAAACATTGAGGAGGAATAAGGAGGATTAGTTTTAGGAAGTTGTGCATCTTCAGGGAGAAATATCTCAAAGATTTTCACTCTTTGTGGGAAATTCATATTTTTATATAATTCGGCGAGATAATATTTGGACAAAGGCATGCCAGACTTAGAATAATTGACTTTAAGCATTTTGGATATGGCTTCAGCTGTAATGGTGAGGAGAAATTCACCATTACGACTTACTATGGATCTTTGAGATGGTACATGGCTAGCATGATACCAGGAAATAAGTTCAAGGAATAAGTGAGGCTTAGGAAAAATAAAATGTGGAAGGGAAGACTCCCATATTCTTAGCTCATCTTGATGGTCAAGGTATTTTTGTTTTAACCAAATGTGAAGTTTGAGCAAGTCGATTTCACAAATGGTGTCTGTAATTTTATATTGCAAATCAACAAGATGCAAGTGATCCAGATCAATGGGAGGGGGAAGCATCAAGTTCTCAGGGGGTTTCTTCCCTTTATTCTTGCAGGATTTGCCTTTTGGGTTCATTAGTAAACTGCAAATCAAAAGGATATGAAGAAAAGTTTGAATTACCTGGATTTGGAGGTTGATTGGAAGGTACAGAGGTGGGGATGATGCCTGTAATATGGAGCTAATTTGGGGTTTGTTCTTGAACTACAATGACAAGGGGATTTACTGGTTCTTGTCACAATATGAAACCTGTAGCAATTAGCTTGTAGGAAAAAGAATTAGTGAGGGAAAATAGATTTACAGTGTATCCGTAATAAATAAAATATTAGTTTGGTATGTCATTACCATTTTACCGTTGCGAGGGGAGCATTTATGGTGCATAGGAGCGGGAGTTATTAATGGTATCAATGGTTGTTTGATGTGGTACAAGAGTGCCAGGAGGCCATGTTTAATTGAGGGTGTAAGGGATATGGGGGGGCTAATAAAATGGTCAAAAGATTAGAGGTTGTGCGGTCTGACAAGGTGAGATGGTAGAGAGTGAGTGGAGGAGGTGAGTTGAGTGGAAATGGGGTCAGGCAGGTAACGTGGCATGGTATTATTGGCACATGAGAAGGTGGTCAGCAACATGGACTCTTCAGGGGGGGGGGGGGGGGGGTGTGAACTGTCGTGAGGGTGCCATGTTACCTTGTTAGTCTACCTATTTCAAACCCCTCCCATGAGTGAAGAATTGTGGAGCTCGGGGGAGCCGAAATGATTTTACCACCATTGATCCGGGCGAGATCTAATATGGACTGTTAGTTATTTAACCAAAATTTTCACTCTATGAATATTTTATAATCCATCCTTTATTGCATGCGCTCTAAAGTGTAATTAGTCCAAGCTTAATGCTTTGTTAGCACCTAAACTAAAAACTTAATATAAGGGCGCATTTAAGGTTGCAGCCCGATTTTCTCTAATCTAACTAACCATTTCAACAAATATCAAACTATATGGTTGATTTATTATCCTAACCTAATCTATTTGACAAAATAACAATCAATTCTAAGTGGCATTTAAACAATATGCACTCATTTGTAGCATTTGTAAATGAAGCTCTTGATTGAAATTTTTAATTTTTCTTGTGGCATTTGGACTAGCTCACCTACGGGGACATTTCTCATATAACTTTTCCTTTTGTCTTTTCTTTTTCCTTATTTTTTATTTTTATTTGATTTCCTTTACTTTTTTTCTATATTTTTTTTCTGTCCCCTACAATTTTATTTTTATTTTTTATTTCTTCGAAATCATTTACAGAATGAAATATTATTTATAATGTATAATGAACTAAAATAAAATGTTCAATCACCATTTGACCTTATGAATTATAGGACCCTAATCGGTTGGAGTCGGTTGGAGGTCAAAGAGCCATAAATGGGCTTGTGGGCTTGAGATCAAAGCTTGGGGGTTTTTCACCCATCATGATTTGGGCTAAAACCATGATGTATTCACAACATGTGATGGATGCGGATGATATGTGCTCCAGATACGATTCCAACGCAATGAGAATCAACTGATTCCAAGTTGTCATTGAGGAGTTATGAAATTTTGAAGTCAATGTTGGGGTTTTCACATGGTTGTCTAGGTTAAATTGATGATATTAATCCTTGAGATAGCTGTAAAAATCCCTAGAGTGAAATTTTGGAGAAGCCCTTCCTATGTGTATAAAAATAAGGTGATAAAGGTCACTTAGACGAATCCAAGAGGGAAACACAAGAGCTCTCAAGAACTTGGTCAAGGGAGAGGGTACTTCTGATCTAGCTGCATCAGAGGAGGGTGTTAGGGTCCTATATTTTATAGGATCTCAATGTGATTGTGTATAGTATATTTGTAATTTTACATTGTAAATAATTTTCAATATGAAAATGATTTCCTAAAAAACATATATATAAAAGAAAATCAAAAGAGGTTATGTCAAAAAATGAATATGAAGAAAAAGAAAAAAAGAAAGAAAGTTGAAAAGAATAAAAAAGAGAATAAGAACCCCACAAAAGAAAAAATATAATAATATTGAAAGTGTTAAAAATTCAAATGCCACTACTGCTAGATCAATTTTCTTTATGTCAAAATCAAATAAGATTCTGTGTAACTTGTTTAGAAATTCCATAAAACTAGATTTTTTGTTCAGATCATACAACATAATCATGATTGAGAAATTCTGAATTTATGTTAATTAGGCTAGTGAATAAATATTTGCCAAAAAATTTAATCTTTGAAAATCAGTAGTTAGGTAGAAAATGGAATTGATTCAACTGTTTAATCTGAATCAATAGGAGAGATAAGTGATAGAGTAGGTTTGATGTTTTATAAGAAAAAGGTGATGTGGGTTTGCTAGCTTAAACGCACCCTAAGAAAAGAAGAAAAATCATTAGTTTAGCAAAATAAATGAAATTAAATGGGTAGGTAGAGGTTGTGTTGGAGATTTGAAAAGAACTAAAATGCCTATCTTAAGTTTGGGTTTTCAAAGGTTTTATCATATGAAGAGGAAAAGGGATGATATGATTTTATTGTAAGTCTAAACATTTGGGCACATAAATAACAAAAACTTGGCATATTATTATCCTATATCCTAATTTTCATTCTAAAATAAACTCACCACAACCCAAAAAAACGTCATATCACATCATTTTAAAGTGCGCCCATCTGTCCGCCTATTAGATCTTTCCGCCACCGATCCGACGGTCCTTGTTTGTGTAATATTCCCAATTTTTCACATGATATTTGGAATATTAGAGTTCTTAATAAACTTAATTAATTAAGTAAATAAAAGGGTGGAGGGACCCATAATCCTCAAAGATGAATAAAATCCACATTTTATGTGTGTATGCGGATATTCTAGATCTAGATCTAAAATCATGGAGTAGTGGAGTAGCTCCATTAATGGAGATCATGTCTCATTTATGAGATAGAATATGGAGGATGAAACAGTCAAATAAGATCATGGATCTTAAATGAAAAATCATGAGGATATTTGATAAGGTCAACTGAGATCATAGTGCATTAAAGGAAGATCATAAATCACTTATGATAAGATAGTGGAGGAAGTGATGCATTTAATGCACACATGATGGAGAGGGTGGTCACCCCATGTGAACATGATGGAGGACATGGAGAAACAGTGCAATAAACCATGGAGACTTATGTCCACATGTATAACGTAGTTTTGGAGTGGGCCTAGGCTATGGAAATCTCATATCTATATAATGAAGGTGACGACACAATGGAAGGCATGATTTGGATTATTCATTTCTTGATCTGTTTAGATCTAGACTTGCCTTAGGACATTTCTATGCATTCTTGAGTTGTTTAGCTAAGATTTCATTGTTGTTTAGCACAGGGTGTTTCCGTGTGGGAATCCCTCCTCTTTCATTGAGTAGCTCTTGAAAGAGGTTTGTACTACATTCCTTATCAGGAATTGGTGCCATCTTTAGGAGTTTGTTTCTAGTATTTAGCTAGGAAACCGGTGGAGGATTCACCCTACAACTTGGAGAGTATGGACACCATACTTGGTATCTTGATGGTATGGTGTTGCAGCAGGGAGAATTTTTGTGTTGGCTACTATTGGGAGAATATGGTTTGACATCTTTGTCTACCCATATATCTCTACTTCTTCTTTTGTACAATGTTGCGATGGTGCTTAGATCCAACAAGGCCAACATGGCTAATGATGGAGGCATGAAAATCCTCTATCTACTTCATGTAGCATGGGATGGAGGTATACTTTGTGAGTTTGATATTTCCTCTTGTTGAAGGAACCAGCTATATTTATGTATCTCTGTACTGTGGAGGGTGTTGGATAGCTTGTGGTTGTCACTTGGAGCTTCATGATTGATGAGGGGTATCTAGCCACATAGTTAGAGATCACTCCAGACATTCTAGAGAGGAAAATTTGGTGCTAGGTATACATAACTTGTTGTAGCAAATGGGGAGACCTTCCTTGTGTGGATGCCATTTGGACGGGGACAGATTGCTCTAGCATCTACTTTTTTAGTTGCTTGAAGACAAGAAACATTTTGCCAGGGAGGAATGTAATATTCCGAAATTTTCACATGATATTTGGAATATTAGAGTTCTTAATAAACTTAATTAATTAAGTAAATAAAAGGGTGGAGGGACCCATAATCCTCAAAGATGAATAAAATCCACTTTTTATGTGTGTATGTGGATATTCTATATCTAGATGTAAAATCATGGAGTAGTGGAGCAGCTCCATTAATGGAGATCATGTCTCATTTATGAGATAGATTATGGAGGATGAAATAGTCAAATAAAATCATGGATCTTAAATGGAAAATCATGAGCATCTTTGATAAGGTCAAATGAGATCATAGTGCATTCAAAGAAGATCATAAAGCACTTATGATAAGATAGTGGAGGAAGTGATGCATTTAATGCACACATGATGGAGAGGGTGATCACCCCATGTGAACATGATGGAGGACATGGAGAAACAGTGCAATCAACCATGGAGACTTATGTCCACATGTACAGTGCAGTTTTGGAGTGGGCCTAGCCTATGGAAGGCTCATATCTATATAAAAAAGGTGAAGGCACAATGGAAGGCATGATTTGGATTATTAAGTTCTTGATCTGTTTAGATCTAGACTTGTCTTTGGACATTTATATGCATTCTTGAGTTGTTTAGCTAATATTGTAGTGCTGTTTAGCACAGGGTGTTCCCGAGTGAGAATCCCTCCTCTTTCATTGAGTAGCTCTTGAAAGAGGGTTGTACTACATTCCTTATCAGGCATTTGTGCCATCTCCAGAAGGTTGTTTCTACCATTCAGCTAGGAAACTAGTGGAGGTTTCATCCTACCACTTTTTTCTTCACATTCAGTCTTCCAGGAGCAACAGATCTATATCCATTATTCAGGCCATTGGGTTTTACCTCCATGCAACAACAACCCCTTCAAGGATTGCGAAGACTAGTCCTGTAGATCTATTGGAGGATGGAAGTTTCCAGTATTTCACCTGGAAATCCTGTGAGGGATCATCTCCCCACATTGGATCTATTGTTTCCATCACTTAGGAGCT
Source organism: Pinus albicaulis (assembly GCA_034641835.2). Taxonomy (NCBI): domain Eukaryota; kingdom Viridiplantae; phylum Streptophyta; class Pinopsida; order Pinales; family Pinaceae; genus Pinus; species Pinus albicaulis. The sequence continues at coordinate 18,450 of JAXQQM020057780.1, forward strand.
GATTTGACACATCTAGCAGTAGGTTATTAAGCCTTCCTCTCTAACAACGCAGTTTTCTAAAGATTTTGTTCATCCAACAGCTATTTTCAGTGGAAGAGGTTGGAGGAGCTATATCTTGAGCTTTTAGCCCAAGGATCAAGAGAAGGGATCAACCATTTTTGCATAGATCTGATTGTGCATAATTGCAGTCATCATATCATCATATCTAGATCTAGTTCTACATATCCAACAGTATATATGTGAAGCCCTAAGAGGGTGGTTTTATTAGATTGACAAATCTGAGAAACCCTTTGTAGGTTATCTTGGGTATCCATTATAGAGCCCAGATCTATGATTTCAACATCATCGGAGCTCCCATTTTTCCTAGATCTGACTTTCTATCATTCAGGCAGTTGCAGTCCCAAGAAGCCTAGAAAATCTACTGCTTCCAAACAGGGGGATAACCACCAGTCGGGACCTTAGGATGACTCCTTTTCCATTTGGTATGGTGGCCTCAGAAATTTGGATTTAGACCCGATTTCTTATACTTGAATGGGTTGGTGATGGGTTGATTTGGATGGGTGAAAATGGGACTAAATTGACTGAAATAAAACTAACTAATTTAAACTAAATACTAATAAAGAAATTCTAACACTAACCCGGGCAATTATATGTGAATACAACTTAAGATTGTTCCAATTTAATAATAACCATAAAAATGTATTATCATTTAAATCGAAATGTGCAGAAACAAATAAAGATAACTCTGTTTAAGAAATTAAACAGAGTTGTATTAGCATATTGCATTCATCATAACATATTATCCACATATACTTATGAAAGATAATGTTTCAATTATACTCAGAAATGATATATAAAAAGAAACGTTATGAAAACAAATATATATAAATAATAGAAAATTTTAAAGCGAATATCATAAGACAAAAGAAACCAACAGTGAACAGATAGAAATACCTCATTCATCTTGAAGACTTTCAAATGAAATCTGATACTCTAATCCAGTAACTCTGATGCAAAATCAAATTCCAAGGTACAGAAATGCAACACTTCAAAGATAATTTCGCATAAAATCACCAGATGTGATCCTTTTAAAAAATATATAAGTCAGTGGAGTACAGAAATGTAATCTCCAAGTCAAAAATATTAAGATCCAGGACCCCTCTCTAAATGCATGAGAAGGGTTTAAATACTACTTAGCTAAATCTAAAAATAGTCTATTACAAAAATTAAGGATTTGGTTTAATGACCGTCCTTTTCCTAGGCTAAAATACAGTAAAATTAAAACTAAATCTAAAAAATAAAGACTATTAACTAACTATTTATGAAATTGATCTTTAAACTTGCAGGCATCTAGCATAGTTTTGAGAAGATGTGGTTGACCGACTTCAGAATTCAACTGTCCTGAAAAGACAGAGTCGGCAAGTGTAGGCGCAATCTTCTCTGTAGAATTGATGATACAATTAAGCGCACTGTGCTGAATGTATGGCTTCACTAAGTATGTCCAGTAAGAGTCCTAATTTAATCTTGTCAGCCCTTGGATTGATTTTTCTCTTTCTTCTGCCTTTTTCCTCCATTCTGTTTGCAGTTGATGTGCCTGTGGGAGATATCCTGGAACAGTTTCTGAAATCAAATTAGCTTTGTGTAAATTATCATTTACACAATCAGTAAGAGTGTTTGCCACTGTAGCCGCCTCCTCCGCTGCCTTCTCTGCCCTTCTGATTTGTGCATCCTCCTCTATTGGAGCTTTTTTCTCTGCTATTAATTTTTCAATTTCATCTCGATTTCGCTTCGCCATTTTCTCCTTTTCCTTTTTCTCATATCATACTTCAGCCAAGGTAGTTTCTTCTTTATAGATTCGATCTTTCGCAGTAGTTTTTCTCTTTGCCGAACACGCTCCACATCTTTTTCTTGCTCAGCATTAAGTGCCTTGAATTTGGTCAATGTTTCCTCATTTTGCTTTACAGTTATTTCAAGTCTCTTCAACTCCCAAATTTTCTCAATAAGAGCTTTATGTTTCCCTGAGAGCTCCTGATCTCCAACAGCTTTTTCAGTAACTTCTAAAAGCTCTATAGGGGATAATTTGGCAAACTCACATACCCTATCTTGTGGTAGAAACTGTGTCAAATTGCCCACTTGGATATTGAACTTTGTGAACAGCATCTAAAACATTCTTTTTTGGTACTGTCCGTCCGTGTTTGTTTTTCTTCAACGGTTCATCTCTTTTGGTCCACTCCTGTGTGCATTCTGACAGATTCGCATGTTCTCTAGCAAAATCTTCCATGAATTGCTTATTATAAGTCGCTTGAGGTTCCGGCAACTGATACATCAGCCTCAGATCTTCCGTGGTGAATGACCCGATTAGCTCTTGAGATGGAGTTCTAAATCGCCTGTCTGAAATATCTGTGCTGTCTAGCACCCATTTCACCATGTCTGTATATGGGAGAATCCTCGGCCTTGCCGCTATCCTATGTAGAAATGAGCAAGCCAGTTCTTTAAGAGTTGCCTCAGACGTATTACTGGAACCTGCTGTAGCCGCAACTTTCAATACCACAGGATTTTCTTCTTCCAGCAAATTATACATTCCTTCCCATGTGGTTATACCGGCATCCTTATTGCAAGCAGTGTCTGCATACAGTGAAGCCATTTCTCTGTTTTCAGAATTCGAGCTCTTCTCCTTCTTACCCATAATATTCTATGAAAGCTTTGTATAGACGTTTGCTCCTTCGTGCCTGCGTTTTACGAGTTGAATGAGAGTAATGGCATAGAAAAGGTGATGAGATAGTTTTAAATGCAAAGGCGGATGAAATATATTATTTTATCATGAAACGACTTTCAATCAAAACAAAATCTCATTTACCATTAATTGTCAATCCATTCATTTAATCCAATCATTAAAGCGCATAACAGATATTGATATATGGGAAGATTTTCTTTGAACAACGCGCTTTTATGAATCTGCGACATTGCGATCTGCGATTTGCTGCGCAATATCGCAATATCGCAATGTCGCAATATCGCAATATCTCAAAACGAAAACATTGCAATTTTGTAAATAGCGCAAAAGCGCAAATTGCGCAATAGCGCACATCGCAAATCTCGCAAAAGCGCAAAATTGTAAATAGCGCAAAAGATATTCGTTTAACATTTCTGTTTTCTGCGCTATGCGATCTGCGACCAATATGTTTATTGTATAGGCTTTTTGGGATCGCATTATCGCAAAAGCGCAAAATCGCATTTTCAGTTTTATAAAAGATATATACCATTTTGCGATGGATGCACTATTTTGTTTAAAGAACAATTTTATTGTAATCTATCATAAACTTAAGTGTTTCTTAAGGTTCTTTCTAAGGGATTTCTCTAAGTTTATGATAGAAAGTTTTATTTGAAAAGGAAAACAAATCCTAATTGATTTTTTGGATTTTTTTAACTAAGGGTCCCCATTTATTTAGTATTATTACTAATATTAAATAAAAAGGGGGGTTGTTGCTGGTCACAACAATTGACGATTCACTGAAAGAAACAGTTATCTCTGAAAAAATAAAATGAACACTATATTTCTAGTAAATAAAGATTTTTAAAGATAATGAAAACTATCTTAGGATATTTTAAATAAAATCTAACTTATGAAAAAGAAATAAAAATCATTCACAATTTCTTTCTAATTCCTTAAGAATAAAAACATTTTTGGGTTATCTCAAGCTTTGATTGGTGTTAATAATGAAGTAAGTGGATTTCTCCAAGTTTTGGTTTTATAATATACTCTATTGCCATAGGTATTGCCTCTACTGCCAGCAAACGTTGATAGTCTCGACAGGGTTACCTTTAAACCATTAACCATTCATTGTCCCATCCAACTAAAATTATGACTTTTTAAAAGATAAATTCATAAGACCTATTATCTTATGTTTTTGTCTTCTACTTATTTTTTATTTTAAGAGCCATTGTTCTAGTTTGGTAGCCAGTTAATAACAATGCCATTCACTAGTTATAATTAAACTGAACAAGCTGGCTCGTGATGAGACCCCTTGTCTTATATTTATAAGCCATTACCCTGTTTTGGTATGTAGTATTGGTAATGTCAGTTTTATTACTCCTTATGAACATGGTAAGTTGGCTCATAATGAGACCTCTTATCTCTTAAATTTTCATATAATTTCTTAGAATTACATTCTAAAAAATCACAACTTAAATGGATGGGGTGAAATAGTTTTATCCTTAAGAATCAATGGATGACAATTTGCAGAGTTTCTTGAGTACCAAGACTTTGAAAAATATTTACTTTTATAGATAACATTTCTCTGCTCAATAAACTTATAATGATTTACATTCTCCTCAAGTTTTCAAAAGATCATGCAAATGATTGGAATAATCTTTCAAAGTTTAACATCTTATTTTAAACTATCCAAAAACTGTGATCATCTCTTTAAAAATTCTTATTTACACAAAATAAATATTTATAATATTTTTCCTAAGAAATTTTCCTAAATAGTAAACAGTCAATTATAGACTTATTAACAACCTTTATTTGTAAAAACAATCAAAAAACTTTGCAGAAAGTAATATGTACAGTTTAAGAAGGGGTTACCTCCTTATGAAAAGAATTTCTTCAAGATAAGCCCATTTACAGGAAGAGATTCTCTCTTACCTGTTAGATCTTGGAGTATGAATGTATTTGAGCCTATCTTTTCAATGATCTGAAATGGTCCAAGCCACATTTTCTGAAACTTGGTATGTTTACCTTTTTCTTCGTGTGCTTTATCCCATTTCAAAACAAGATCACCAATTGAAAAAAAATTTGAGCCGGTAGAACTTGCATCAAAAGAAGATTTTACAAGCTATTGATGTTTTTCATGAATAATTTTTGCTTTATCTCTATCTTCTTCTAGTTTAAGGATTTGATCATATCTCAATTGAATGGATGAAGAAGGATTTTCTTCAATAAATTGCACTAGGGCTAATGATGGAAGAGTTAAATTTGATGGTATCACGGCTTCTTTTCCATAAACTAAATTGAAAGGTGAAGTTCCTATTGAAGCTTTTTCAGTGATACGATCAGCCCATAATGCAAATATTAAAGACTTGTGCCAATTCTTTTGATTTTGATCAATAGTCCTTTTAATGATTTTGATAAGATTTTTGTTAGTGGATTCAGCCAAACCATTACCTTGTGGATAATAATTTGCTGAATATTTTAATTTAAAACCTCTTTTGACTGCAAATTCTATTAAACTATTTCCAGAGAAGTAAGATGCATTATCAAAGACTAGAGCGTTAGGTACACCAAACCTGGTTATGATGAATTGATCTATGAAATCAATAATTGCATCGGAATTGGCTACCTTCAACGGGATTGCCTCTACCCATTTTGTAAAGTAATCAGTTGCAGTAAGGATGTACTTGTGTTGTTTGGAAGAATGAGGTACTATCTCACCAATAATGTCAAGCCCCCATTGTTTGAATGGTTGCTCAATAGTCACTGGTTGCAAAGGAAAAGTTGGTTTCCTTTGTCTTCCACTTGTAGTTTGACAAATTTGGCACTTACTTACGTAATCATGCGTATCTTTAAAAAGGGTAGGCCAATAATACCCAGCACAAATTATTTTGTGAGCTATGGTATCACCTCCAAAATGACCTCCTGCTGGTCCATCATGCAATTCCTGCAAAACCTTTTCAGCTTCAGTCTTTTCAAGACATCTTAATAAAATTGAATCATAATTTTTTCTAAATAACACATTATCAATGATCTCATATTTAATAACCTTTAACCTTAAAGCGTGTTTACTCTTATAGCTGAGATTAGAAGGAGCATACCCATTTTTCAAGTAATAGATAAGATCAGCATACTGAGATCTGGAATCTGTAACATTTATCTGACTTACTTGAATATCTTGATTTTCTGGTATGTTATGAGCTCCTACCAATAATCTGCAAAAACCTTGTCCTCTAACAATCTTAGCTGGTTTAATATCAATATCATATTCTTGCAAGGTTGTTACCCAGTTAGCTCTCTTTTCTCCTACTTCTTTTTGAATTAATAATTGCCTCACTGCAGAGAATGGAACAATGATTTTTGTATGTGTTTTCAAGAGAAAAGGTCTGAAATGTTTGATTGATTTAAACACAGCAAAGGCTTGTTTTTCAACATCGGAATAATTAAGCTTAGCTCCTTGCATATTTGAGCTAAATAAATAAATTGGTGCCTCAATTTTCTGATCATTGAGCTGTGTTAAAACAGCTGCATAAGATGTTTCGGTGGCCATAGTATACAAAGTAAAATCTTTAGAAAAATCTGGGGTATTCAATGCTGGTGCATTAATGATCGCTTGTTTGATTGCCTCAAAGGATTCTTTCTCTTTATGCCCCCATTTGAATACTGAATTCTTCTTGATCATATTTTGCATAGGTAAAACAATTAAAGAAAAATCAGGAATGAATCTTTTTGCAAAATTGATCTGTCCAAAAAATGATTGCATGGATTTTTTGTTATGAGGTAAAGAAATATCAGAAATTTCTTTCACTCTATCTGGATCAATATATATACCATCTTTTGACACAACAAATCCTAAGAGTTTTCCTTCATCCAAAGAAAAGAAAGATTTCTTTGGATTTAAGGAAATACCAAACCTTCTACATCTTTCAAATATTTTCTTTAGATCATGTAGATGATTGGCTCTCTTTTTTGAAAATACTGTTATGTCATCAAGATAAACAACAACTGATTTATTGATCAGACCTTTAAATTCTATGTCCATGGCTCTTTGGAAAGTTGCTCCTGCATTTATTAGACCAAAAGGCATTTTCTGATAAGCATAAGTTCCCCATTTTGTTCTGAAAGTTGTTTTCAATCTGTCATCTGGATGAACTAAAACTTGATTATAGCCCGAAAATCCATCGACAAAGGACATAAGTTCAGAACCAGCTACCTTTTGGAGTATCTATTCCATGGTTGGCAATGGGAAATTGTCTTTTAAGCATGCCTTGTTTAAATTTCTGAAATCAATACAGATTCTTATATCACCATTCTTCTTCCTTACAGGTACCATATTGGAAACCCAATTGGAGTGCCTGACCGGAAAAATGATTTTGGCTTTTAAAATTTTATTAAGTTCTGATTTGATTTGACTTTCGAGATTTGGATGAATCTTTCTCAACTTCTGTTGAACAGGTTTAATATCAGGAAGCATTGGAATTGTGTGTTGAATAACCGAAGTATCATACATTTTTAAATCATCATAATTCCAAGCAAAAACGTTTTTATATTTGTTCAAGAGTTTAATGAAAGCATTCCTTTCCTCTGGTGTTAAATTGAGTCCTAAATTGACGTTTTGAGGTTTAGAATCAGAACCAAGATTTACTAATTCAAACTTCAAAGTGGAACTTTGAAGTTTAGCATTAGTGACTTTCTTGAATCTGTCTTTAATATCATATAAGTCCTCTAATTTAACAATAGATTTTGGAATGGGATTTTCATTACCTTTTGAAGCAATTTGTAAATCATGATCATTCTCATCAATAATTTGCTCATCATATGATTTCTCTGAAGTCATGAAATTTAAAATATCTTGATCATGATAGAAAACTCTCCAATTTGTGACATTATCTGGGACAGATGGTCGAAAAATCAATTCTACGGAAAACCTATCAGGACTGCAATCTTCAGCAGGAAGGAGTTTAGATGCAACATTATCTAACAAGTCAGCTGATGTATTTTGATTCCTAGGAATAGGAGAAATATTGAATGCTAAAAATTGAGTGGTAAGATCTTGTACTAGGGTTTGATAGTGTTTAAGATGTCCTGAAAGACAATGAATAGTATTCCTAACTTGTTTTATGACAATTTCGGAATCACCAAAGACTTTCAAGTATTTAACATCTAACCCTATAGCTTTATAAAGTCCTTTAACCAAGGCTTCATATTCTGCGGTATTGTTAGTACACTCAAATTCTAACCTACATGACATCATGGTTTTTTCTCCATATGGATCAATTAAGATGCATCCTGCTCCAGCTCCATCACTAGACTTTGATCCATCAAAATATAACGACCAAAATAAAGATTTATCTATTGACTTATCTACAATTACATCAGAAATATTTACAATTATGGAAGAATCAGATTGTGAAAAATTTTCTATTTGAGAAACAAAAGTATTTACAGAAAAAGGTGATTGAGGTGCTTCGAAGTTTCCAATAAATGATTCGGCAGAATAACCTCCAAGGATATTGTTGTTGAATGCCACAGGCTCATTAGGTTGTTCAAATTCAGTGACAGTGTGTGTCATATGTTTTTCTCGTTCAACTTTGATTTGATTTGGTTTCCCTTTGTAGGGAAGCCACATATGTGAATAATCAGTTGAGATATAACCATTGAGTTTCGCAGACCAGTCCATGATTAAGATTAATCCATAGAATTCAAGAATATCTGCAATCAAAATATCAATTCTTTGGACAATCCTAGGATCGGAAGCTAATCTGATAGTAACTGAATTGATTTCTCCTACAACTTGAACTTTAGAGCGATCCAATTGAACAATATGAACTGCCGATTTCTGTGGTTCGATATTCAATTTGGCACAAACAGAAGTAGGCATTATATTAGAGGATGCTCCAGAATCAATTAAACAATTATGCAGATTTTTATTGTACATTTCATAAGTCAAAAGAAAAGGAGGAGTTTGAGAATTTGATTTTTCTCCAATGAGCACGGTATCAGTAGCATCTACCTTATCTGGTGGCTTACCAGCTCCCCTAGCTACTTTTGCAACTACACCACTTGGTAAAGGAGCAATTGGTGTAGCGTTTAATTCTTTCAATAGCAACTTCTGCTGGTGTTTTAGTTTGTTGAGTTCATGTAAGGAAATGTTGGCTTTGATCTTTTTCATGTCTTCGACAATGTTGTACTCCATAGGATCTGACACCACTAAAGTCTTTGTTGTTGATGTAGGAGGATTAGAAGAGGATGGCTGATTTTGAGTAGGTAATGGAGAAGTTTTCTTTACAGGGGATTTTTCTTTGGTACTTGGAGTTGTAATTTTCTTTTTAGGAACTGTTTGCACTGGTTCCGATATAGATTTACTCCTAGTACTTACAGGCATAGCTTCTTCATTATCAGAATTAGGGAGAATAAAATCCCACATTCCATGCAATTCAACTATTTCTTCATTCTCATCTTCCTCATCTGATACTAAAGATGTATCTTCTTCTTCTTCCTCTTCTTCTGATTCTGCATTAGAGATTGCATTAGGAGGTTTAGATTCAACTTGGTTTCTTTTGAAATTTCGGAATGGTTTTTTAGTAGAAGTTTCAGCTACTTGTTTTTTAATTTCAACCATTTCATTTGACATGGTTTTAAGAACTTTCTGTAAACCTTCCATGTCATATGGGTCTTTGGCCTTTTTCTTTGAATCATCTTTGAAGCTGACTTTCTTTGATTTCCTTTCCTCAATAGCATTTTTCTTTTCTAAAGAAATAATTCGTTTTTCCACTGCAATAGCCTCCTTCATATTTTCGGCTAACGTAGGTTTTGCAGCTCTATCTACAAAAATTTCTATATTTGAGGGTAAGGCAGTTATGTACCATTCACTTCTGACTTGTTCACTAGGCCTTGAATCTGTGTGAATTTTGTTCAAGAGTTTGTTGAATCTAGCGTTGAATTATTTAATGGGTTCCTTGGGTTCTGCTTTCAAATTTGAGAGATCGTTGATTAAAGTAGCTATTGATCTGTCATCTCCAAATTTGGTTAAAAAATAATCTGCAAAAATGGCCCAACTTGTTATGGATCTCGAAGGAAATGAAAAGTACCAAGATCCTGCTGCTCCTTGAAGAGTATAAGGGAATAGTCTGGCCACAACATCTTCATGTGTGACTCCATTCAAATTTATAGCCAACATGAAAATATTGATATGTTCTTCAACTTGAATGTTAAGATCTGGACTAAATTTTGGAAGCCATTTTCCAGGATTGTCTGGTAAATCATGTAAAGGTGCAGCCATGTTGACTGCCCCTGGAGTAGCCCATGGTCTAGCCATTATTGGAACAACTATTGGAGGAGTAGTAGAAACTGGTGGTGTTTGAATAGAATTTGTTGGAATAGATGATGTTGAAATTGATGATGATTGAGCATATGATGATTGAGGAGATGATGATTGAGGAGATGATGTGGAAACAACTGTACTTTGTTGAGTTGGGATTTCGGAAACAGGTATTTGAATATTAGATGTTGAACTTATATCACTTACTGATTCTGATTGAGTTTTTCTTGTCTTGACTCTACTAGGTAAAGGGAATTCTTTCGGAGAAATACCAAGTTTTTCACTTTGAAGCCTAGTAAGAGGTTTCGAAGAAACAAATTTTGAGGTTACACTACCTTCATATATTTCAGACTCTTCTAGAGATAATGAGAATCCTTTCAATTTATGAATTAAATCTTGAACTTCAGGAGACTCAGGATTTTGATTGTCTGAATGTTTTGAGATTTTGGTAGTGGGTGTATGAATATTCTTCTCAATTTCTTCTATAGGATTTTGTATTTTAGAAGTAATTGAAGAAGTTGATGAGGGTGTTTTGCTCTCAGAATGGCTTGTGGGTAAAGATTTACTTGCCATTCATAGCTCAGGCCCTCCTTCTAGCGCCAAAAATGTTGAAGCCTAGAAAATATCTGCTTCAAACATTGGGGAAAACCACCCGGTCGGGACCTTAGGACAACTCCTTTTCCATTTGGTATGGTGGCTCCGACTGGATTTAAAGGACCAGTTTCCTTATAACTAAATGGGTTGGTTTGGATGGGTGAAAATGGGACTAAATTAACTGAAATAAAACTATCTAATTTAAACTAAATACTAATAAAGAAATTCTAACACTAACCCGGGTAATTATATGTGAATACAACTTAAGATTGTTCCAATTTAACAATAACCATGAAAATGTATTATTATTTAAATTGAAATATGTAGAAACAAATAAAGATAACTCTATTTAAGAAATTAAACAGAGTTGTATTAGCATATTGCATTCATCATTGTATACCATCTATATATACTTATGAAAGATAACGTTTCAATTATACTCAGAAATGATATATAAAAAGAAACGTTGTGAAAACCAAATATATATATAAATGATAGCAAATTTTAAAGAGAATATCATAAGACAAAATAAATCAACAATGAATATATAGAAATACCTTATTCATCTTGAAGACTTTCAAATGAAATCTGATACTCTAATCCAGTACTCTGATGCAAAATCAAATTCCACGGTACAGAAATGCAACACTTCAAAGATAATTCCGCATAAAAATCACCAGATGTGATCCTTTTTAAAAATATATAAGACGGTGGAGTACAGAAATGTAATCTCCAAGTCAAAAAATATTAAGATCCAAGACCCCTCTCTAAATGCATGAGAAGGGTTTAAATACTACTTAGCTAAATCTAAAAATAGTCTATTACAAAAATTAAGGATTCGGTTCAATGACCGTCCTTTTCCTAGGCTAAAATATAGTAAAATTAGAACTAAATCTAACTATCTATGAACTTGATATTTAAACTTGCAGGCATCTAGCATAGTTTTGAGAAGATGTGGTTGACCGACTTCAGAATTCAACTGTCCTAAAAAGATAGAGTCGGCAAGTGTAGGCGCAATCTTCTCTGTAGAATTGATGATACAATTAAGCGCACTGTGCTGACTGTGTGGCTTCACTAAGTATGTCCAGTATGAGTCCCAATTTAATCTTGTCAGCCCTTGAATTGATTTTGCTCTTTCTTCTGCCTTTTTCCTCCATTCTGTTTGCAGTTGATGTGCCTGTGGGAGATATCCTGGAACAGTTTCTGAAATCAAATTAGCTTTGTGTAAATTATCATTTACACAGTCAGTAAGATTTTTTGCCGCTGTAGCCGCCTCCTCTGCTGCCTTCTCTGCCCCTCTGATTTGTGCATTCTCCTCTATTGGAGATTTTTTCTCTGTTATTAATTTCACAATTTCATCTCAATTTCGCTTTGCCATTTTCTCCTTTTACTTTTCTTTTTATATCATATTTCAGCTAAGGTAGTTTCTTCTTTATAGATTCGATCTTTCGCGGCAATTTTTCTCTTTGCCGAACACGCTCCACATCTTTTTCTTGCTCATCATTAAGTGCCTTGAATTTGGTTAATGTTTCTTCATTTTGCTTTACAGTTATTTCAAGTCTCTTCAACTCTCGACTTTTCTCAATAAGAGATTTATGTTTCCCTGAGAGCTCCTGATCTCCAACAGCTTTTTCAGTCACTTCTAAAAGCTCTATAGGGGATAATTTGGCAAACTCACATATCCTATCTTGTGGTAGAAACTGTGTCAAATTGCCCACTTGGATATTGAACTTTGTGAACAGTGTCTAAAATATTCTTTTTTTGGTACTGTCCGTTCGTGTTTGTTTTTCTTCAACGGCTCATCTCTTTTGGTCCACTCTTGTGTGCATTCTGACAAATTTTCATGTTATCTGGCAAAATCTTCCATGAATTGCTTATTATAAGTCGCCTGAGGTTCCGAAAACTTATACATCAGCCTCACATCTTTCGTGGTGAATGACCCGATTAGCTCTTGAGATGGAGTTCTAAATTTCCTGTCTGAAATATCGGTGCTGTCCAGCACCCATTTCACCATGTCCGTATATGGAAGAATCCTTGGCCTTGCCGCTATCCTATGCAGAAATGAACAAGCCAGTTCTTTGAGAGTGGCCTTAGACGTAGTATTAGAACCTGCTGTAGCCGCACCTTTCAACACCACAGGATTTTCTTCTTCCAGTAAATTATACATTCCTTCCCATGTGGTTATACCAGCATCCTTATTGCAAGCGGTGTCTGCATACAGTGAAGCCATTTCTCTATTTTCAGAATTCGAGCTCTTCTCCTTCTTACCCATAATGTTCTGTGAAAGCTTTGTATAGATGTTTGCTCCTTCGTGCCTGCGTTTTATGAGTTGAATGAGAGTAATGGCATAGAAAAGGTGATGAGATAGTTTTAAATGCAAAGGCAGATGAAATATATTATTTTACGTGAAACGACTTTCAATCAAAACAAAATCTCATTTACCATTAATTGTCAATCCATTCATTTAATCCAATCATTAAAGCGCATAATAGATATTGATATATGGGAAGATTTTCTTTGAACAACCCGCTTTTATGAATTTGCGACGTTGCGATCTGCGATTTGCTGCGCAATATCACAATATCGCAATGTCGCAATATCGCAATATGAAACCATCACAATTTTGTAAATAGTGCAAAAGTGCAAATTGCGCAATAGCGCAAAAGCGCACATCACAAATCTCGCAAAAGCGCAAAATTGTAAATAGCGCAAAAGATATTCGTTTAACATTTTTGTTTTCTGCGCTATGCGATCTGCGACCAATATGTTTATTGTATAGGCTTTTTGGGATCGCATTATCGCAAAATCGCAAAATTGCATTTTCAGTTTTACAAAAGATATATACCATTTTGCGATGGATGCGCTATTTTGTTTAAAGAACAATTTTATTGTAATCTATCATAAAATTAAGTGTTTCTTAAGGTTCTTTCTAAGGGATTTCTCTAAGTTTATGATAGAAAGTTTTATTTGAAAAGGAAAACAAATCCTAATTGATTTTTTGGATTTTTTAACTAAGGGTCCCCATTTATTTAGTATTATTACTAATATTAAATAAAAGGGGGGTTGTTACTGGTCACAACACGGTCCCAAAAATTATGAGCGGTGGACAATGCGCTTTACCTTCAACACTCCCGCAGTTACCAGCCTCATGGGAGAAAATCAGGTCATTCCGTGCCAACCAAGCCACCCTCGTGGCTTGAATGTCTCATATTTTGAGCATTGTTGTACTTTCTTTTTCACCTCCCATATAATAAAATCCCTCATCTATTTCTGTGCATTATGATGTGTATTTAGATTTATTGTTTACTTTGTTGCAGTTCTTATATTGTGTTTCAATATTACTGCATTCTCACTTTTGGGATATTGTAGTTTTTTTTTCCCCCCCTCTCCATCCGAGATTTACCATTGTGGGGGGGGGGGGGTCCAAAAATAGTAGTTTTTCTTTTCAGGCCCACACTAACATGGCGCCTCCTATGCATTTTGCACCCCACTTCACTCAAACCACTTAATGCCTCATGGCCCCCCGAAATTTGTTTTCCCCTCCGATACCAAAACTGCAATTCTGTCCGTTAAGCACCAATCTTATCATGCCACCTTGATTGTGTCTGTTACTAATTAAGTCCCTTCCCACAGAAAAACACCTGTTTGACACATTTAATTCATAATTGATTGTTAATACAACGGACCCACGCCACAATCAATGGAAACTGCTAATGTTGTATAAAATCATTCATAATGATCCTTTACACTTGTACCTTGTCTTTTTATCTGCACTCTATAAAATTGTTACAAGTTTACAAAGTATTAGAGAAATTCATTTGATCATTACCGAACCTAGCATTGCTTTCAGTGTGCCTTCTTCACCAGTCCCAGAGCTTGACGCAGTCTTGATAACTTGTCCTTTTTCTTAAACCTTTTCAATTCTCTAAAATAGATTAAATCATGCCACCTAAGGAAAAATGGTAGGATGATCTTGTTAATCCATTTATCCATACTCCTATTTATCTAGACCACATCCCTTTAGCCGATAGAGACTATAAAATTCATGAAACCTTCTTTGAATTCGAGCTTTTTGAGATGTATTGTTTGCTGGAAGACAAGTACATAGACAAGTTCGATGATATTGGACCGTGGGAATGAAATTTACCTCATTACATATTTCCCCATACCCACAATGCCCTTGAATTCATCCGCAAATTTTAGGCCTATTACATACCCAGCCAAAGAGCAATAATTGCTCCTATCGAAGAAATTCTATTCACTATTGTTAACACTGGAAAATCGTACAACAGAAGATGGCATTAATTAATGTCAAGCCTAAAGATTTATAGGGCAAGAACACATTATGGAATCAAGAAGTATTTAAAATCTCTAAGGTTTTGAGAAAATAAGATTCGAACTAGTCTTAAATGCTAAATTGCGCGATTAATCCTTTGAGAAGAGTGCCTTTTGCGCGCCTTTTTGCCCGATAAGCGCGCATTCCTGGAAATGGAAAAATGTCACTTTTCGGGACCACACAAAGCAAAGGACATTTACTCCTTATATGAAGCCACTTAAGGACAGCCACCACCATCTCCTTAGACACTGTGTGAGCACACAAAGGAATATTTGGAGCACACAATGGAATCATACCTCTTCCTTGAGTCACCATCCATCATGTACCAAGGGAGGGAAGGAGGATTTGAAATCCCCTATATAAAGCAACCAAGAGATGAATCAATGGTGATCAGATTGATATGCTAGCCATAATTTCCCAATCAATACCAGCAGTGTGTGACCCGGAGCTGGAGATAGAGGGGAATCAATTGTTGGCCACCCAACAATCCTAGTCCATCACAACGGAGACAGAGTAGATTGCATCAGAGGCAGAGCTTGGAAACCAACATCCTTGCATCGAGACCTAGAGCCATTGCCTAGGGGGCATTTGGAAAGTGGCTAAAATTTCTTCTCCATTTCAAAAATTTAATAAGAAGAGGCCTTTGAGCCATCGTTTGCATTATTATCGTTTTGAATTTCTTCAATATATTTTGTATATTTGTGTTTTAGTTTTTTAGTTTACTTTGAGCATACATTCGCATATTTTTTCCTCTAGATTATATGCTTTTGAGCTCCACCACTTTCTACCTATGACCAATAGTTTATAGGGGTAGACCACACCCCTTAAATTGGTGTGATTTCGTACACTCATGTGTCAAATCCACCAACACAGGATTGGCGACTCCACTAACAGTTTACAAGTTTATTTTGTTGTGCCATCTCTTGCAAGAGACCTTTATCTATGCTGGAGAGTGGAGCTAATAGTCGTCTGATCCATCTTACAGTCCCTAGATTCACTTGGAGTGACAAACTGAAGAAGGAAGCTCCTAATAATTTTACTTGCAGGATTTTTGCGCGCAGTTTTTTCTCACAGATGTGCAGTGTGCGCGTTCAGCACTGACCTGCGTGCAGGAAAGCACACCTGTCAGAGCCTTTTCCACGCAAATCACATAATGAGATTTTTTTTCTCTATATTCTGAATTTTTCTGCTTTTAAGTGTTCTGGGAATCCCCTAATGTATCCGCCAGCACTTGTGTTGATAACCCACAGCTTTTGAGAACTCACTTTTAGCTTCCTTCTGTAGGCTTAGAGTTAGTTTTCATTTAAGTTGGTTTTTTGCAAAAAATCTTCACATAGTTTAAGTAGGGGGTGAATTAACCATTGCTTTCGGAACGATTTATGTTTTGAAAATTCTGGTATGCACACTTAGATTAACTAGTCCAAGTAAGATAGTTTTATTTTCTAGTGTAGGAATTTTTTAGTTCAGTTCAATTTATGCATTAGGGATTGCGGGACTAGGATTGATTTTTCGATTAGAGCAAGTAATATCTGGTACCTTTGCACCATTCAGTTATCCTAGGTAAGCATATGAACGCTCTATATTTACAATTCACCATCTCCCTTTATTTAGTGACATAGATTAAGTAGGAAAATTTGAAAGCGGCTCCTTATCCGCAAATGTTTTCCATTTGAGCCAGGAACAACATCACATAGTTTAACTAGTGGACTTTTGTAAAGGATCACTGATATCCATATGTTCAAACTATGATATTTTTCACTATATTCTCACACACACTCACCCACTAAGCAAAGGAAGACACCTAAAACTAACTTAACCAAAACTCACTAAATTCTCCCCACAGGGGCCACAAAAGAATTTATAGTTAAAGTTAGGATCAAGGGGGTAGGCATCCAATAAGCCGCCTTGATCATAATACATATTGAAACATATAATTTGTGTATTTATGAAACTTAAAATCCACCTATCATCCCATGGAAAAGAAAACCCGAGCGCGGCAGAGACCCGATTCATAGGGGGTTAGGCTTAGGCACAGTGCGTGTGGTATCAGTTGGGGCTACCTGACCCGGTTGATACTTGGTACTGTTAGCTAACTACCAAGAAGCCCAAGACTCTAACGCTCACGTGGGATGGTGGTTTTTAGTGGCCAAAAATTAGGGCATCCTTTACCCTATAGGTGACAATGCAGGCAAGCACCAGACCCTTTACCCTTACCTTGGTGGATTCTCTTCGGCTGACTGGGGGCATCGCCAGCTCTTATGGGACATTGTGCCAACACTTGCAAGAAATATTATCTAGGCCCAATTACTTTTGAGTGCTTTAGGCGCATAGGTCTTCTAGTATTTTGAGTATCACGCGCGAACAAACAAAAAACAATGTTTGTTGCTTGATTGATCACATAGATTAAGTTAAAGGGAAAATTAATTTCATTTTTGCTTTGTTTTATGTATGTGGCCATAAATTTCTCGTGATCATAGACTCTATCCTCTCAAAGTTTTCCAAAACCTCACCTGGTTGGCATCCCAATGGTCCCAATGAAACCTCGTCGATCTAGGCATCTTTTGGACCTCCCCCCATTACAAGGAGGGGTTCCAGGTCTTTCGCTATTCAGGCATCAAAGATGGAACACTTCCACCATCATTGGTTCATCCTTCATTGGAGCGACCATAGTTGGGAACCCTAGTTGGTCTCCCAACACCACACCGCACACCACTCCCCCCTCGACCCCTAGGGGGCAGAGGAGCATGTCCCATTTGGGAAGCTAGCTGAACATACATTAGGGTACGTCACAGACTAACCCTCATTCTAACTAGAAATTTTTGTCTTCACACGTTGCCATGGAATCAACCTCCTTCTTAGATGCGTTGAATCTACCCGATTTAACCAATCTCACAAATGATCCCATCGCACACGATCCTTGATGGCCTCCCATGTGCATAAATCTCCCTTCAGATATACCAAAGTTCGAAGGAAAGCAAGCAGAATACCTAGGTAATCATTTAATGACCTTTCACCTGTGGTGCTCATCGAATAGTATCATCGATGACACTATTCGATTAAGGCTATTTCAACACACTCTTACAGGAGTAGCCGCGAAGTGGTACATGGAGAAACCTCCTGCTTCACATGGAACCTTTAGTGCCCTCGTTACTGTGTTCCTCACTTATTTTCAGTTACCCATTCACCATGATTCGGTAATGGAGCTACTAACTCATTTTAGACAACCCCTCATCGTCCATATCTCTGACCATCTTCATGAATGGAGGTGGTGTTGCATTTTATGCAAAGCTAAACTCGACGATCGAGTCCTCTTAGATTTATTCTTGAAAACTATGATGACAGAGGTTTCAAAGGATGTGGTGTAGAAATACCCCACATCCGAAGAGGATGCAATCAGTAAAGCCCGGGAGCTTGAACTGATTTATACGCAGTCAGGATATATTTACAATATCCTGCCTAACGTCCCGAGCTTGTAAACTTATCAAGAATTTTCATGCGTGCCAAATTCTGTAGATGGATTAATTGGGTCAATGACCCAAGGTTACCTAGGCAGCAGTAGTAAAAATCTCGGTTACACACATAATTCTCCCCAGAACATGTCTCAACCCAGATTTGAAAGTCATCACATGCCTTAGCAAGATTTGACTAGTAGGGCACAAGTGTATCACCAAGAAGGACCCTATCCTCTGGCTGAGGGGACCGAGTAAGTAGAAAGAAACACTGACGGAGGAGGTCCACCCCCAATGGCCAGGTGCAAACAAGGGACAAGGTTATGCTCAGTCCCAAGCACACGACACACCTACGCAAACCAATGCACAGATGAACTTTGTGCAGTCGTCCAAAAATCAACCACACCAGTATAACTAGGAGAACTACCCTCCTAACATGGTTAAGAAAAAATAAAAATAAAAATCCAAAATGGAACCCTGGATAGGGGGCAGCAACCAACAATGCCCACCGTGATCCTAGGTTGGAGGCAACTCTAGCAAGAATAAAAAACAGGAGCCAAAAAATGCCCAACGGCAAGGCAAAAGGCCACCTCTGCGAATAAAACATTCTTTTTCAATATATGGTGAGTATGAGCACTATACTCACCACTGTCCCGATCTCCCTGAGCTAGAAAAGCTTTAGAGTAACAAAGGACAAGGAGGATCTTCCCAGCAACCCGCTGTTATGCAAGAACTTTTCCCCCACCAAGGGATGGTCAGCACTCAGCAACAAAACCTAGATGATTCCAGGAAAAAAAGCCATGAAATTTACATGAATGGGGAAGAAATGTTTTTCCAAACACGGAAGTACAGTTACGACACCCCACCAGACTACACTATGTCAGGGGCTAGTAGTAGTGCACCGACTGCACCTTTGACCATTTCAAAGATTCCTATAGAACCATTGCCAAAGATGGAAAAGGGACCTAATAGAGAGTAGGTAACTACTCCAAAGCAGCCCATAATTATAGCATCGTGGACGATTTAGCTCAATCACCAGCTGCTATGTCTGCGTTGGAAGTATTATAGTTGTGCCCAAAGAAATGGAAAGCCCTACTTTCCGTGTTAGGCACTATAGACCCTACCGATACACGCATGATGGCTTTTGACTTAGACAAAGCCACCCCTAGGCTTCCTTCCATGGTCGCCTTCCAAATACTAGTATCAGTCTAGAATATCACTATTCACCTATGTGTCATTGAAGAGGGTGCATCGACATGCATCATGTCAAAAAATGTTTGGTAGAAGTTGGGTTATCTTGAACTAAAACCCTCGGTCATAACGCTTCGAGCCTACGACGGTCGTCCCTCGACCCTCGTCGGCCTCTACCAAAATGTGCTGGTTTGTTTAGCCGGCAAGACGGTCCACATAGACATTGAAGTCTTGGATGCTCAACTGGATTACAACATACTCCTCAGGCGGAGTTATATGTATGCCATGTCCACCATAGCATCCTCTGCCTTCCGCATTATGATGTTCCCCCACGAGGATCGCATCATTACTGTAGACAAACTGACACACAACGAGAAGCGTCCCCTAACCAAAACGGATGTAATTCTACCCTATGTGGATACAGCCGCAGATGGTCTTCCACGGTACAAATAATATGGCTTTAGACAATTCAAACCATCGTCCATCCTAGGGTCATTCCTAGGAGATCCTCCCATTATCCATGAGGCATCTCTCGATGCCACAGAGGCCCCAGTGTGCATGATGTCCACATCAAGCATCGAGGTTAGTCAGGAAACGGACTCAAGCAGTAACGACACTAAGGCATCAGCCATGGTAGCCTCTCGAGCCTACGCCGCCTCCCAAACCCCTTTACTTTACCCCCCAGCTGGCTTCATTTCCCTGTAGGTTTTGGAAACACTAGTGTTACCCAACATATCGTTGGTGTTCCTAGTTTGGTACCTCGTCCCCCCTTACGGAATAGGAGCCACCAACATTACTGCCACAGGGTTAAAGCCCCTCAGCCCTGAGGAGCCTCAACCAACCCAAGAAATGGTCGAGACCGCCCCTGAAAAGGAATTTCCCATTATGAAATGGATTATCATGGCCAATTAAACCACAAATAGAGGAAAGAAGATGGTGACCCCTACCATTCAAAGGGATTCAACAGTCTGCGCCATATGTGATGTTATAGGCCACCGTATCCACATATGTCTGGAGTTAGACGAGTTAAAACCACTCCTCAGCTCCAAATCAAACACCTTGATGCTGCGTTCCCATAAAAAGGAACCTACCACCAATGTTAAAGGCAAACCGTTGCATACCAATCACGCATGCTCTCTGTGTGGCACCTACGGGCACTATACCCACCATTGCCCAAAGATATCACGATATAGGGACGCCTTACATGTGGTCAAGTGATCCTATCAGGAGGATCCCTCCATCTAGTCTGTTAGAAACGAGCCTTGTACCATCCTATACTTACAAGAGGAACATAGGATTGTATAAAGGCCCCCAGTAATGCCCAGTATACATTGTACGCTATGCGATGAACATGGCCACTACCTCGAAGAGTGTGTAGCCTTGAAGCTCATTCACAAATGGTATCCAATCTAAAGGGTTTACTACATGGGGCTATGGGTGGCGCAATTCACATGCTCTTTATGCATCGACAATCACCTTTTGGAGGATTGTCACTACATACCCTGCTTCCAGCTAGCCCTTGCTAGCCTCCACTCAGCCATAATCCGCCTTTCCTAAGAGGACGTTATGGATGTCGATTCCATCGGCAGCTCCATGACCCAAGCAGAAGAGATGAGTGGGTCCATCATGTTCTTGACATCCGAAGAATGGCCTAGCAAGGAACCCCTAGTTACCCCTAACGACACATCGCAGCAATGACCGGTGTGTACGTTATGCAAAAAGACAGACCATGCAGTTGTCCATTGCCCTGATTTAGCAGCCTTCTGGCACTGGTTCCCCGTCAGACCTTGAACTGAACTAGATAGAACCTTCATATCAAGGATATTTTTCGTGATATTTCAAGGTAATCATTAAGATTGACATTGTACTTATGCCTTGCAAATTCGTCCCGCTATCGACATAATTAATTCCATAGAGAAGAGAGAGGATGATCTCCGGGAATGGCATAAAAAGTACATCGCCTGATTAATGTCTCCACCTCCGCAATGGTGTGTAAAGCCTGACAAGACAGCACACCACCAACGAGTAACCTTGGCCAAGCCTAGGATGACATGTGGCCTATGTGATCAGAACGATCACCAAGTCAACCAATGCAGAGAACTCAAGCCCCTTGCGAGTAGTCTCCGCATAGTCTCTTCTCTCCCTCAGTGTTAGGTCACTATATTACTAGTATATTCCCTTATTGTTGTTATTGTAACCCCCTTATTGTTATTATTGTACCCCTGTAACCCCCATATTGTTATTATTGTGCCCTTAAATTATTATTGTTAGGTCAGCTAGGATTACATTGTGGCTCCCATGGACTCCTATATATAGAAAGGGAGGCCTAGAATTTGTATCCCAAGAATTGTTCATTCATGTAATGTATTGGAGGTTTCCCCCTCGAAGTGGCTTATTTAGAAGGCGTTGATATCTCTTTTCTTATCTTTTTGGAGCGGGTTTCACAACATTTGCACGAGGTTTGACTTAGGTTTCAAAGGACTCCAACTAGGTCATCGTGGAATTTTCGCTATAACATTTTTTATACAAGTTTCAAAAGCTGAAATTTTTAGGGTGTGAAGCCAAAATCCCGAGGAACATCATCAAAAAATTTCAGAGCTTGGTTCATAATATTTTTGGAGATATTATTTGTGGAAGTTAGGCCTTTTTGCAGGCTCCTCCATTTAATCTAAACTAGTCATAGTGGCATTTGCGCTATAAATTTTTTCTACAAAGGTTCAGAATATGAAATTTTTAGTGTGTGAAGCTGAAATCCTAAGGAAACTCTTTGCAAAATTTCAGAGCTTTTTTCACAATATTTTCAGAGATATGATCTGTGGAAGGTAGTGCTTTTTCAATCTCCTGAATTTCATCTCAAAGAGGTGATTGTGGGAAAATATTCATAACTCTCTCTTTGAGAATCAGATTGGAGTGCTGTAAAAAGTGGTCGCAAGTACACAGACTGCAATTTCTTTACTATCAATTTTAGATCTAAAAGATGAAACAATGACACATTGAAATTCGTACAAGTTCGCTCTACCGAACCAATCCATAATTAGGTCATTGTGGGAGATTGGACATAACTTTTCCTTGGAGAATCCAAATCAAGTCAGACCTGTGGCATTCGAAAGATAATTCAGAAGGCTACCTCAGTACCAAATTTCAGGTATTGAAGAGCTGCAATACCAAAGATAATACAATTTTAGTGTCGAGCTCCTCAAAAGAAAGAAAAAGGTGTGTATTTTTTTTTCCGAATTGCATAAGTCTTGTTTGAAGAATCAATTTGAATTGATTCCAAGGGCATATTGTAGAAAACATATCAGTATTGGGTTCTAAAAAAATGCACTGTAAAAATAATTCAACACCCATTAAGCCTTCAGAAGGTTCTACTATGACTCATGAAGATGAAGAATTGCAGCATGATCTATCAAAATTACAAGAGCAAGTGCACCAAATTTCGCTCTCACAAAGAGAAAAAAAAAATGAAATGGAATTTTTGAAGAAAGGCATGGAAGCGAAGATGGATGGTCGAAGAAAGGTGTGGAATCTAAGATAGATGGCATGGAATATAAGATGGATGACATGGAAGCTAAGATCGATGAAAAAATGAAAGACAACATGGAAAACATGAAGAATGATCTAAAAGCAGACATGGAAGGTTTGACAAAGTTGATACAAAAAATGTTTCCTAATGGTGAAAATATAGTAGAGGAAACTCATGATGAGAACAAAATAAATGTTAATCGTGATTTCATAAACTCTAATGTTGGCGGGAAGAACTACCATATTCCAAAAATGGATATGAGGAAGTTTGATGGAAAGGATCCTGTAACATGGATACTACAGATGGAGCAATATTTTGATCTCAATAATGTGCAAAACACACAAAAGGTGTGCATTGCAACTTTACATTTAGAACAAAATACATTTGTATGGTATCGATGGCTTTTCTCCCATAAACAAATTGTCACTTGGTCAATTTTTACGGAGGAAATGATAGCACATTATGAGGATACAAAGAGCAACACCTTCTTTAGCCAATTGATAAATCTCAAACAAAAGGGTTTAGTGGGGAGCACATTGAGGACTTCCAAAAATTGAATATAAGGGTAACTGATATTCCAGAGGAACACAGGATTGATCTCTTCATAGGCACTTTAAAGGATAACATCCAACATGAAGTTCACGTTTTGGAACCTGATTCACTGGAGAAGGCATTCAGGTTGGCAAGAAAATTTGAATGTAAAATTATGGCGACAAGGAAGCCTACCACTCAATTCTATAAAGAAGGAAGTGTTGCTACACCTAGATTTCCACAACCTACAATGTTGACACCACAACAATTGGAAGAAAAAAGAGAAAAAGGGCTTTGCTACAGTTGTGATAGCAAATACACTAAAGGTCATAAGTGTGCTGAGAAGAAATTATTTTACATAGATTGTGAAGGGGAAGAAGAAAATGAACAAGAAGAGGATATACACCAAGAACCAACCCTAGAAGAGGAAGAAATGAATCTGACCATATCTTGTAATGCACTGGCAGGAATTACCACTCCTCAAACTCTCAAGATACAAGGACAAATCAAGAAGAAAAAGGTAATAGTGTTGATTGATTCAGGTAGCACCCATAATTTTATTCATTGTAAGGTAGCCAAGGAATTAAATTGTTTCCTATACCCAGCACCAGAATGTCAAGTGATGGTTGCAAATGGAGGAACTATAAATTGCTCTCGAAAATGCCATAATATCAAGCTAACCATGGGGGAATATGTATTGACTAGTCCAATGCTTTCCATTCCTATGGGAGGTGCTGATGTTGTACTAGGAGTACAATGGTTACAATCTTTGGGGACGGTAGCTTTAATTTTCAAGAACTTTTCTTGAAATTTTTTTCAGAAGGAAAGGAAGTCGAATTACGGGGTATTGAAGGGAAGCCGGGAAGGATAATAAGCTCTAATGTCATGACAAAGCTTCTAAAGAAAGAACAACGAGGTGTAATTGCACAATTATGTTCACTAGAAGTTCCGACATCAAAATCATCTATTTCTGCAGATCTCCAACAAGTCTTGGACAATCATTCCAAGGTGTTTGAAACTCCCAAAGGACTCCCACCTATTCGTGATCATGATCATGCTATTCATTTGATTCCAGAAGTGTTCCTCCAAACATCAGGCCTTATATATATCCTTACGTCCAAAAGAGCGAAATTGAACGTATGATTGCAGAAATGTTAGAGGCGGGTATAATTCAACCTAGTCAAAGTTCTTTCTCTGCTCCTGTAGTATTGGTACACAAGAAGGATGGATCATGGCGAATGTGTCCAGATTATACGGAGCTCAATAAGCTCACCATTAAAGATAAATTTCCCATTCCTGTGATTGATGAATTATTGGATGAATTACATGGAGCAATTTATTTTACCAAGTTGGATCTTCGTTCAAGATATCATAAAATTAGAATGAAGACTGAAGATATTCCAAAAATAGCATTTCGAACTCATGAGGGTCATTATGAATTTTTGGTCATGCCTTTTGGCCTTACCAATGTACCTTCTACATTTCAAGGGTTGATGAATTCCATTTTCAAACCCTTCCTTAGAAAATTTGTGCTAGTATTTTTTGATGATATACTAATCTACAGCAGGTCTTGGAAGGATCATGTTGAACATGTTGATAGAGTGCTCAAACTATTGCAGGAGAAACAATTATATGCAAAAAAATCCAAATGTTTCTTTGGAGTACAAGAGGTGGAATATCTGGGTCATATTGTATCTCACGAGGGTGTTAAAGTATACCCTAACAAAATTAAAGCTATTAAGGAATGGAAAGTCCCCACAACCATAAAGAAGTTGCGAGGATTTCTCGGGTTAACAGGGTATTATCGCAAGTTTGTTAAGAATTATGGGAGAATAGCAGCACCTCTAACAACATTATTGAAGAAAGATGCATTTTCATGGACTCCTGAAGCAACTAAGGCCTTTGAATATCTTAAAGAGGCAATGTGCCTAGCACCGGTCTTAGCTACGCCAGACTTCACAAAAACCTTTATTGTGGAATGTGATGCCTCGTGAAATGGAATTGGTGCAGTTTTAATGCAGGAAGGAAGACCCATTGCTTTTGAAAGTCGTCCAATCAAAGGAAAGTATTTACAAAAACCTATTTATGAGAAGGAAATGTTAGCAATACTGCATGCACTAAAGAAATGGCGAACATACCTAATGGGAAGACACTTCAAGGTAAAAACTGATCATGATAGTCTTAAACACTTTTTGGAACAAAGACTATCTTCAGAAGAGCAGCAAAATGGGTCACAAAGATGTTGGGTTATGACTTTGAAATAATCTACAAAAAAGGAAAGCTTAATGTTGTTGCAGATGCACTCTCAAGAAAGAATGAAGAGGTGGAAGCATTGCTTTGTGTTATTTCTATTATCCAACCAGATTGGATAACCGAAGCAAGATATTAATGGAAGAAGGACAAAGATGTATGGACACTCATTCAAAAGTTGCAGCAAGATCCTAGTACATCTGATACATTTAGTTGGAAAAATTATTCCTTATGGTACAAATATCGCTTATATCTTTGTAAGAATTCCCAACTAAAACAAAAGATTCTTCTGGAATTGCACACTTCTCCTTTAGGAGGACACTCAGGATTTTTAAAAACTTACCACAGGGTGAAGAAAGAATTTTTTTGGGATGGCCTTAAATCTGATATTCAAAAGTTTGTGGCGGAATGTTTGGTTTGCCAGCAGAATAAAGTGGAGACAATTAAGACCCCGTGACTTCTACAACCTTTATCCATTCCAAGTCAACGTTGGGAGGAGATTTCAATGGATTTTATCACAGGTTTACCTAAGTCCGAAGGAAAGAATGTCATCATGGTGGTAGTTGATAGACTTACCAACTATGCACACTTTTGTGCATTATCTCATCCATTTAAAGCAAGTACAGTTGCTACTACATTTGTGGACAGAATTCAAAAGCTACATGGAAGCCCAAGGGTTATTGTGAGCGACAGAGATCCCATTTTTACGGGAAATTTTTGGACAGAGTTATTTTCTTCTTTGGGTACTAAATTAGCTCATAGCTCATCTTATCATCCTCAATCTGATGGTCAAACTGAGATAGTAAATACATGTTTGGAAGGATATCTTCGTTGTTTTGTATTTGATAAACAAACACAATGGGTCAAGTGGTTACCTCTCGCTGAATGGTGGTATAACACTTCCTTCCATACTGCAGCAAAAATGACCCCATTTATGGCACTTTATGGATATCATCCAGCATCCATCACATCATCTTTAAGGGAAAATTCGAAGGTTCAAGCAGTGGAAGATCACATCGAGCATCAGCAAGAAGTTCTCCAACTCTTAAAGGATAACCTGAATTTGGCACAAAATCGAATGAAACAACAGGAAAATCAACATCGCAGCGAGAGAAGTTTTGATGTAGGAGGTTGGGTATTTTTACGGCTACAACCATACAAACAAATGTCCCTCAAGCAAGCTAAGAAGGATAATAAATTATCACCAAAGTACTATGGTCCTTACAAGGTGTTGCAAAATATTGGTACTATGGCATATAAATTGGAGCTTCCTGCTTCTTCGCGAGTACATCCAGTTTTCCATGTTTCATGCTTAAAGAAGGTTATAGGTGAAAATCTTCCAGTTCAAACAATATTTCCAGAACTTGATAAGGAAGGAAAAATCATATTGGAACCTGAAGCGGTCATGGAAACAAGAACTCAATAGCTACGGAATCGATCAATTTCAGAGTATCTCATCAAGTGGAAGAACTTACCCACTGAAGATTCTACATGGGAGGATGAGAATTTTATACATAAGCACCCAGAGCTACTCAAGTGTTGAGGGCAACACTTTTTTGAAGGAGAGGGGCATGCTAGGTCCCTATATTACTAGTATAGTCCCTTATTGTTGTTAGTGTAACCCCCTTATTGTTATTATTTTACCCTTGTAACCCCCATTTTATTATTATTGTGCCCTTAAATTATTATTGTTAGGTTGGATAGGA
Organism: Pinus albicaulis; assembly: GCA_034641835.2. Lineage (NCBI taxonomy): Eukaryota > Viridiplantae > Streptophyta > Pinopsida > Pinales > Pinaceae > Pinus > Pinus albicaulis. The sequence continues at coordinate 46,061 of JAXQQM020057780.1, forward strand.
TTACATTGTGGCCCACTAGGATTACATTATGGCCCCATGGACTCCTATATATAGAAAGGAGGTTTTGTAAATTGGATCATCCAAGAATTGTTCATTTATTGGAGATTTCCCCCTCAAAGTGGCTTATTTCTAAGGCATTGATATCTCTTTTCTTCTATTTTTGGAGCTGGTTTCACAACACTCAGAAAATTCTCTCCAATCAAGAGAAGATCACACGCACTTATTGCCGATTTTTCTCGCACTTTCATCATACATTTAAGTGTATAATTCTCCCCGAGCTGAGAGTGACACGCGCTGCATTAAGTATACACTCCATTAAAAAGGAAGACAAGTCTAAGCGAATGATACAGAAATGGAAACAAAAGACAACTGCATCTACGTCTGACCCTTTGCAAGCATCCACATCAAGAACAACGAGTAGCATAGAATCACATACTATTGACTCTGTTGGCTCAGTAACACCATGCACCATCTGTACTGACCTAAATCACGCACCAGATACATGCTTGCTAATGGAAACATTTAGGCACCTCTGTGGCAGGCACAATTTCCACCTACCGGAAATCGACTATCCTAGTGGGGAACCTAAATTTGAGCCCATATAGAATCCCATTACGTAGATTCTTCCCCCACCAAACACCGATGATACAATTCACCATATATGACTTATATCCACTTATATTAGCGATAGGATTATTGCCTCACCCTCGTCTCAGGATTTCCATCACATTCCTGTTACAAAAAACCAAGGTACCTTATGCCTTTGCGTTGATTTCCACAAGATCCCCAATTTTCATGCTGCCATCGAACTCCTTAATGACACTCAACCTTTGGAGCAGCACCTAGTACAACTAGAGCTTGTTGATGAAAATTGATGACAGTCGCTGTAGCATAACGAGGCCCATAAGAAAAGGGTTAAAGTGTCATTTGACCGCCACATCACCCCTTACTCGGAACTAGTCCTCTGCGATGATGTCGCAAAAGAAGCCTTAGGGCCAGGAAAGTTTGAAACCTTGTGGAAAGGACCCTACGTAATTAAACACTGCCTCCGATAAGGGGCATACATATTGATAGAACTGGACGAGACTTGCCTCACTAACCCCATCAAAAGCCTTTACCTCAAGAAGTTCTACCCATAAGGGCCCCAACGACCCTTCCCCTAGAATAAGAGTACACAAAAAACCACCCACTCAAAAATTTTGACGCAAATAATTAGTTAAAAGTGCTCAAAGTATCAACATGGATCACCAAAATGAGCCATATTTCGGATTTGCTAATGGAGCGTCAAGATGGTCTCAAAATTTAGCCACAACTGCCTGGGTCATTTATCGCCCTAACCGATCACCACTATGATCAAATAGCGTATGTATCATTTCAACAACAAACAATCTAGAAGAATATGATGTCGTCATTGGACTTATGTGCGACGCCCTCCATCAGGGCATTCACCGTATGCATATCTACCTCAATTCCCAGTTAATAGTATCACAGCTAAACCAAACATTTGAGACCAGAGACACACACATGTTTAGAAAATATTAGAGTGCCAAAAGATTAAGCATACAATTTTATTACATTACATTTTCACATGTATTAAGGAATCAAAACCAAGCAGCTGATCACATAGCTAACAATATCCTAAACTGGAATGCATCTCGAATAAACCATCATACATAAAAACCAAAAATATAGACATCCATCAACATAACCCAACACATAAAACAAAATAGGTGATACATCATGTAGAGCCGCAAAAACATCTCTCATACATATATCAAAAATATATATGTATCTGAGTACAAAAATAGTGTCGCTGGCCCTCTAGCTAGCCCAAAGATACAAAATTCATCAAAAATACGGGAAGCATCCTCATAACAAGTGTTGTCCCTGTGTACAAAATATTCTAGGGGGGTGACCCCTCAAAAGGATCACTTAGACCCACCACTGCTCCTGGCACCACCACTAGAGCCACTGTCGCCACCACGATCACCACCCGATGTAAAATGGGTCGATAATCCCTCTCACGGGCCATCACCGTCTCTAACCAAACCTCCTTGAGGTCATCCATGAAACCTCACGCAGGCATACCCTGGGTAAAGTGATCCACCCGACCCCAGAAGTCCTCAAGAGAGGCCACCTGAGCTATCAGTGCCGCATTGCAAACCTCACTCACATCAGCACGAGCTCACTCGGCAGCAACCTCTACTGCAGTCGAGTTTCTACCCTCACTAGAAGGGCCAGCACCATCCCCACCCTGTCCACTCGCAACTCCTCCTCCCTGACCACCTCAAGGTCGGAGCGGAGGGTCGTGACCCACTATTCGGGCCATGGGGCGACCTACCTCACCAAAATCTGCACGAGAAACCAAAATAATGTCAGTGTCAATAAAAAAGCACATAAGTACAAAAATACTCAAACCTATGCAGAAAAAATATAATGCATACCTGCAGGTCCCCAAACATAACCAAAAGGGAGACCCATGTTTGGGTCACCCCGAAAGTCCATCCCCGCATATGGGTATGGCAAGAACATCTATGGATTGGCCTCAAACTAGGCCTCTGTCGTGTCATTCTAATAATGCCCCACCATGCCACCACCACCTCGCAGAATCACTGAAGCCCACCTCCTCATGCGTGGCTCCCACGACCCCCCAATAGGCATTGCCACCACTGGCCTCAAAAGCACCACCCGCTTGTACATAACGCTGCATAAGATACTGGCATACACAAAAGACTTCGATCCACGTTGTACCTTGTTCAATTGCGACACCATTCCATCAAAACAAAAATGGGCGAAATCAAAAAAATGCCCGCCCCTCAGTCGGCATAAAACTCCAACCTGCAGGCAAGATGCCCGATCTGGAGCAACCGACCCTACCATTCACAGAATAACTGCCAGAGCACACCACTCTGCCACATTTGTCACTGATGCAATGTTGATGCACCCCTCAGTAAGAGGTGCACCACTTCAATGCTACCTCCGGAATCTCTCAAGGTTCACTCTCCCAGCAGACAATGGGTACCTCAGAGCCTCACCCTGAGGCAGTAACCCGGTCACAAAGTAAATATCCGTCTTAGGAAGGATCACCAGGTTAATCCCACGCAGCTCAAACATGTTGCACCGCCTGTGCCAATGCTGTATAATGTAACGTAACAAATGGTCCTGTGACTACAGGAACTCATTCTCAGCAAATTTTAGAAGGCCCCATGTGGCCAACTGACAATGTGCCCCAACATCAACAGCAAGAGCGGTTCGGATCTTCGGCCAGTCCCTCTCTCTCCACACCAACCTACCAAGAAACACAGGTACCCATCAGGACAGAGAAAAACATCAAAAATAGACAAAAAATAAAAATTTTCTGTCACCATGGCCTTCGCGCACCTGTATTTTCCACAGGCATGCATTTTCACGCAAAAAGGAGGGAACAACGTGCCCTTGTGCACCTTTCCTTCAGAATCGCGCGAAATGGAGACATCCTTTTGCTTAGATCGCTAACACAATCTAGGGAAAAAAGTCACTAAGAGCCCATACAAACCTAATTTGTACAGCCCCTGGCACACTCAAACTGAAGAAATTACAATGAAGGACATCATGAAAGTTACCTAGGCATAATATCGCTAGTCCCTAGTACACGGGCTGACCGCAACGACAAGAAAGGCTCTGCAAGCACCTCTAATCTCCCAAAACTCAGCAAGTAAAAATGAATAGGTTTAGGGCTATAATCCCATATTTATCGCCCTTTTCTAGAACTTCATAGGTCCATAACAGGAGATCAGAAGGCCCATTCCACAAACCGTAAGTTGCACCATCATCATTATGCCATGACGAACGAAAGAGGTGCCACACATTCACTTTCCAAGAAAAATAAATTTTCAGTGCCAACAAGTATGCACCCTCCCATCTTCATTTTTTAAATCTCATGCCTTTCAATAATGTTTGATGAAAAGAATATGCTTTCACTTGAGGTAGTTGTTTTTGCAGAAAGAACCCGCAAACGACTTACAACAACATCCACTAAAGGTTCCGGAGTAGGTACCATTCTACCCCCAACATCATAGTGTCCCAGAAAACTTTGAATATCCTGACATCATTTCTCCATTAGAAATAAACCATAGGGTCCTCATACCCGACCGCATTTATCATCACCTCACCCTGCACATGATAAACGTCTGTGTTTGTCGATAGGGCATCCCACACATGGCGCTTGTCACCCAAAGTAGGCCATATATCACAACACAAGTGACGCCATGGCCATACCATTTCAGTCTGGGAAGCACCTCTTGCCCATCCATTCATCATGCATAAGGTCAAGTTTACCATTCAAACTCAAACCCCCTTCCCGGACGACCAGGTTGTACAAGCAGATTGAGAGCGCACCTCCGCGCATCGCATTTGGCCCACCATACTTCTATCAGCATTATCCCATCTGCAACACTCCTCCATCCACTTCATCAACCCTGCACATGAGACCAACCAATTTTATCCCCACCCCCAGTAAAACGCCATTCTCACACCTTCAGTGAGTGAACCCTTTCATGTTTCGGGGTACCCGTCTCAGTGTTTTGTACAAACCAAAGCTCATTATTTTATTCTTTTGGTGAGTGTACAAAGACAAAAAACGATGCACTTTACCCCCTCGCCCTCATATTTCATCTTTTCCCCCATGGCAGTAGTCCCTCATTCCCCTTGGTCATATTATTTCACCCCCATGCACACACCATCACGACATTCATAGCCAGTTCATACCCGCCCTATAAGTCCTATCGACTCCAGGGATTTTCCCTTAAAAAATAACTATGACTGCCGCCAAGCTACCAAAGTACACTCCGACCTCGGTCCACTGAATCCCCATCATTCAGTCACCTCTCACCAACATGCCTATGTTAAACCCATCACATCTAGGTCCTCGACCCCTCAGGTTGGCAACCCATGGTTCGGTTAAGACTTCCTTTTTTTGACCTCGACACCTCCTTTCCAAAAAGGAAGCGTTACCTTGGATCACCCCTCCCCATGCAAAGGGTATCCTCGGGTGGCACCGTCGGAGATATCATTGTCCACAGATATCATCGATCCTCTTGAAATTCAACAACAACAAAAGCTTTCATGTCAAGATGGTATCGTACCTTACAACCATTGCACTTCGATTAAGATCCGTCGAAGACCTGTGCCTCCATAAGCGTCTCTGTCAACAATGCTTACACGAGAAGGTCCCATCCAATACATATGCGTACATTGCACAGCTAGATGCCATACCAAATTTACGCATATGGGTACCACATTCCACCTATCGTCAAATAAAAAACGCCCCTTAGGGCGTCAGCAGTCATTGTCAATAGCCACCAACATCACTACCACAGTAGTGACGTAGCTAGCACATGTATCTATCAATTTTGTTTAACTAGAAATAGCATCACGAGCATGGAACATGCCTGCCTCATTGAAATTTTGTATATATGTTGTATGTTTTGTTTGCTTGCAGGGTCCCTTAAGCCATGGTTATCTAGGAAACGGTGCAAGGTGTTGTCAATTCCAAGATTCACGTAGGCCTCTCTCTCTCTCTGCGCACAATATAGAAAGAAACTATAATGTATTTCGGCTATACAGTCCTTCCTAGACCTCACACATTAGGAGACAACTGTTAACACTGGAAAATCGTACAACAGAAGATGGCATTAATTAATTTCAAGCCTAAGGATTTATAGGGCAGGAACACATTATGGAATCAAGAAGTATTTAAAATATATAAGGTTTTGAGAAAATTAGATTTGAACTAGTCTTAAATGCTAAATTTAGCACTTAATCCTTCGAGAAGAGCACCTTCTGCACGCCTTTTTTCCCGATAAGCGCGCATTCCTGGAAATGGAAAAATGTCACTTTCCAGGACCACACAAAGCAAAGGATAATTACTCCTTATATGAAGCCACATAAGGATAGCCACCAGTGCCTCCTTAGACACTATGTGAGCACACAACGGAATCATACCTCTCCCTTGGGTCACCATCCATCATGTACCAAGGGAGGGAAGGAGGATTTGAAATCCCCTATATAAAGCCATCGAGAGATGAAGAAATGGTGATCACATTGTTATATTGGCCAGAATTTCCCAATAAATACCAACAATGTCTGACTCGGAGCTGGAGATAGAGGGGACTCGATTTTTGGCCACCCAACAATCCTATTCCATCACAACGGAGAGAGAGGAAGACTGCATCCGAGGCAGAGCTTGGAAACCAACATCCTTACATCGAGACCGAGAGCCATTGCCTAGGGTCCCTTTGGAAATTGGGTAAAATTTCTTCTCCATTTCAAACGTTTAATAAGAAGAGGCCTTTAAGCCATCGTTTGCATTATTATCTTTTTGACTCTCTTCAATAGCTTCTATATATTTGTGTTTTAGTTTTTTACTTTACTTTGAGCATACATTTGCATATTTTTTCCTCTAGATTATATGCTTTTGAGCTCCACCACTTTGTTCTTGTGACCAATAGTTTATATGGGTAGACCACACCCCTTAAACTAGTGCAATTTCGTACACCCATGCGTCAAATCCACCAACACAACTATCACTGCCCAATCTATTGACCAAATGACGCAGGCCCCTGTTGTAGAAAATGGAACCCCTTTCTCATAGGCAGCCCTCAATGAATTGTATAAGAAGCTGGATTTTGAAAATAGGGTTAAAAACCTTGAGATTTTTCTAGCTGAAGACACCCAATTTTCTAAAAAGAATCCTCCCTATTCCTCCATTTTCCCTGACAGAGCCAAACAGATCATCACTGCCATTACTTTTCTCCTTGGATATTACTCTGACGAGTGGGTAGATGAGCCAATCATAGGTTTCCTTTATATTTTCTCTGCAAATTCTAAGCCATCTATCCTTTTAAATTTTAGCCAATTCCTAGCACATGCCATCCATGACCAATTTTTCAAGTTCAAAACAGAAGAGGTGTTTAAATATGCCTTTGTTCTAGTTTATATGTTTTTATATTTTCAAGGAGACAAATTTAAGTTTGCAATGAAAAAATTGGATGATGATGGAAATCAGGAGTCAGTCATCTTTTGGACTCCCATGGTGATGAAAGAGCAGAAGTAGTATTCGTACAAACAATTCATTGAACTATTTGTACATCCAACAATGAGTCTTCTTAGTAGTACACCTGAACCAAGAGTCAGTGAGGATATCAAAATAATTTTGTAGCTATAATATCAAACAAGAATAGGTGACTAGTATTTATACCAGAACTATACATAATTGAGGATTTATGGATGTGAGCTTGCTCCCTACAAACTCCCAAAATTACTCCCAATGAAGATTTTTTCTTTAGAATATATTGGGAAAATTTTGAATGCTGATGAAGTACACTTTGTATCAGAACTAAAACACAGATAGGGCCATTTAATTGCAACAACATGACAAGAGGGGAATACGTAGACAAAATTTTAAAGGAAATGAAGTTCAGCCTCAGTTTCACCTAGTCCTATGGTCCATTAGGAACCATCTCAAAATTAAGGGTATAAAATAAGTCTACTCCTTACACTCATACACACAGGTTATAAGTAGTGAAGTATATGAATCAAATGGAGTGGGCCGAAAACACTCTGCAAGAGGATGAGGAGCAGTTAGTCTCCACTTCAACATCACAAAATCCTGTCCCACAGGAGAAATAAAAAAAAATACTGAGGGAATAAGAGTCACCTTTAGTGACTAAAAATTATAGCAATGAATTTGAGTTTATAGATAGGAAGAGAACCAAACTCAATCCTAAAACTAATCCAAATAAAGATATAGAACAAGAGGTCATCATAATCACCAAGGAGACACCTACCTCTTCACAAGTTGGTGGCCAAAATACTCTCTCTCCTACCACTTCAATAGCTTCACAGGATTAGCAACACGCCATTCAGACAAGTAAAGTTGTCACATGATAGAAAGAGAAAACAATATTTGATACATTCAGGGAAATCAAGCTGAAGAATGAACTCCTGAAAAATAGTACTTACAATCAATTATGGAAGAAAACTTCTAGTTCTCAGGGTAGGCTGTTGTCAGCATTTGACTCTGAGAAAGGAAAGATGAAAATGGCCTTTCTGGAGGCACATATTTCACAACCCAAGAAAACAGTAGATTACAAGAAGACTTCATTTGAGTTTTACATCAAAAAAATCCATCCCATTGATCAAATGGAGATGCACAAGAAAACATGTGAAATGATTTCATCTACATTGACTAATACAACTACGAGTTTTTCTAAATTGTAGGTTTCCTTAGTAAAAGTTTAGTCACAGATGAAGATGGAGAAAATATCCTCTCTGGCCAAGGATACATGAATTAAATATTTGGAATAATTAGTGGTCAGATGATCATGACATCATGTGTTTTTCTCAAAATTTAATGTGCTCAAAACTATACAGAACCAGAGCGACCAGAAAGGTCTCGTCGTTGTGATTCTGGCACCATGAACAGTTTGAAAAACTAATGTCGTATGAGGAAGATATCGCGTTCTATTCATTTTCCTAAACAACTAAAAATTTTGTGACAGGGTAACTGGGATGCCTAGTCAGCATGCAGGTATAGTTAGTAGGTGGCATATACTGGGATTATACCTTTTTCTGAAACCCAATCATAATCGAACACGTGGCTGTTTCTAGACTTTTGGATGGAGATGTATGTGTTTGAATTCACACTGTTGGATGGGCGACACGTGGAAAGCACGGAGGCTGCCATGTGTCCCCAGGAGGTTTGACCAAAATTTATGTGAGGTCTGGGGGGTTCGACCCCACGAACTCTGGAACACGCACAATAACATCTATCATTTCTCCTATCACATGATCCTTACTTGCATATTACACCGTGTAAATTTATGTTGTATATGTTTCAAGGTTGAGGAGGGGGACCGCCGACGGTCCCAACCTGCCGGTGGCCTGTGGTTGTTGTTCGCATGTCACCATCTACTACCCGCGAAATTTATTATAAACATAGACGGTATTAAAACTTAACTCTGGCAGCGATACAAACCTATCACATGACATTAAAACCCATAGCATCAAACTGTAACTGGTGGCTACAAACCACTATTCTGGTGGGTCGACGAGTGGTCACATGTCACGCGGTGACATAAAAATGCTATGTGACGGTTGTCTATACTGTAACCTTCGGCGGAAGGAAAGTGCTATGACATGCACGGTTCAAATGGCATATAATGCGACATTGGTTAATGAAAAAATTTGGAACACTGAATATTCTCCAGGTTCCGCTCCAATGCGGAGTTTCAAAAATTTTAACCATGTAGATTAAGGCAAGGGGTCAGCATGTGACCACCTCGCCCTAACCACTTGCAGTCAATTCAAACTGTCTTTTCCGGCGGGATCTATGGAGGCGCCCTAAATTTGGGGTCTTAACCAAAATTAACTCCAGTTATGTACATTTTTCCACATTTAGTGGAGATTTTCAAACTAAGATTGGGAAAAGGGTTTGGGAGGTCAATTTTCGACCAATTTGGGTGAAACAAGAGTCTACCTAGACTAATTTTTGAGCATTCTAGAACCACTGGTGTAGAGGAAAATAACATTAGAGGCTTTTAAACATATGTATTTGCAATTTTGAGCATAATTTCAAAGAGGGACATGCCATTGGGAGTTGGACTAGCAGATGTAGCCCAGGAGGGGTGAACTTCTTCATCATGCCTGCCGTGTAAAACTTATGTGTGATGTTATTTCTCTGTTATACACTACTGTACAGTGTTATTTAGGCTTATTTTCATGCTTAAAACTCACAAATTCATCTATGTTTCATGGTTAAAATACTCATTCCTTAAGAAAAAAAATGGAGACAAATTGTACATCTTTTTATTACTGAAAGGACACTTAGCACAGAAAAATAATACACTCCTTTCAGATCACGTTGGTATCAGAGCTAGGTTTAATCTCTGGTGTTTTTGTGGGAAAATATTTGCTTAACTATTTGCAAGGGTTTTCATGCTTACTAGGCTCAAGCTTAAGAGAGGAGAAGGAAAATTGGTGGAAGCAAGAGGTTCTCAAAGTGAGACGCAACAAAGGATGGCAAGATTGCCACATTCTCCACCATATAGTTCACCTCCAAAATAAGAAGAAGAAATAATAAGCATGCCTCCATAGGAAGAAGAAATCCATGAAGAGGTGGATCCCAAAGAAGATGAAAGAGTGTTCAGGAAAGCATTCCTTGACATTATTGAAATGATGAAAGTCCATGCTTATCTTCAAGTAGCTTTGTTGGCATTGATGACTGTTAGGTCATGAATCAACAGGGTTTACAACAAGGCTGGAGGCATCATAAAGGTCGAAGACATCGATTAGTAGTTGTCAAAGAAAGTATTTAAGTTTTAGATAAGGTAGTTTCAAACATTTTAGGAGTTTCACTCCTATTTGTATTAGGACACTTAAAATATAGTTTAGCTGTCAGTTTGTAATTAATAGTTTGTTTTATGAATAGAATAGGTGTCAAGAAAGGAAATTTGAATTATCCTAATGATGGATCATGGAATCCAAGATTGTAAAGGTTCTATATGAAGCATTAGGTCGAATTCATCAGGGTTGGAATTTTTATTAGCAAAAGAAGTTGTGTTATTGTAGCAGACTCTGTGTTGTTTCAACATAATACAGAGATTGGTTTTACTACTCAAGATTCACAAGGGGTTTATTTGTTTGATATTTATATGGCCTTTTTCAATTACCTATTTGCAGTGGTATGAGCATGTGTTACTTAGAATTCATTGGATAATGCTCTAACTTCCTTCACATGCTTGTAGATTGTGTTTATTCATTGTGTTTCTGTTTCAATTATAAACCTAAACTCCAAGTGCCTTGACTTCCATGTTTAGTTGATTATGATGTTTTGTTGAAGAATACTTTGCCTCCATGGCCCAATAGATGTTTGCTAATCTTTAATTCAACCATTTATACATTTTTTTCCATTTTTATTTCTAGAGTTAGCCATCTAATCATTAATTAAAAATATTAAACCTATTGAGAGAGCCCTCTCAGGTTGAGGACGCTAAGCCTTAGCCAAAAGTTTGGTTTGAAAGAGTTACTCAGAGTCTACTTGATCAGCAAGAAAAGAGAAATGAAGTCTATGACAGCCATCAGCATGCTCAAAACATAATTTAAAATACATTTGACAAGAAGATTAAAGAATATAGTTTCCAAATACAAGACAAAGTGCTGAAATGGGAGGCCAAAATTGAGGAAAAGGGAAAGCATGGTAAGTTTGAGAATTTATGGAAGGGTCCTTTTAAGATTGCTGGTTTTTATGGGAACAACACTTATATATTGCAGGAAATTGATGGAGGATCATATGTTGGAGGGCCTGTTAATGGAAGGTTCCTAAAGCATTATACTTGCTGAAATTTTATCAATCACTCATGACATTGTAAATATTCCATCTTTTTCAGTTTTATTGCTATTAATGACAAGCTAAAACAGAGAGCTTAAGCCGGAGGTGAAGGCCCAAATAGTTTGAAGAAGATGCTTGTCAAATCAAATAATTTTTTTTCTATTTTATCAAAAATGAATAGCACTGGAGCTACGGGTTCTTAGTGTACCACAGGGGCACACTATCCCAAGTGGAGCCACTATTATCACCATAATTTTTTTTTCTAAACTTGGAAAATTTATATTGTTCCTAGTCATGGTCTTATGATAGGTGTTGGGTCATTTCATGTTTTAAAGGGTAGGTGATAGGGTAAGAGTATCAAAATTCTCATTTTCATATCCAAATAAAGTTTGACAACCTTATTCCATGGTTTAAAAGTCCCATATCCTGTTTAGAAGTCATATCTTAAACCTTTTGAAATTTTTTTGGAAATAGCCACGAAACCGAACTTTCGTAGCGCAGACAGTGTAAAAAACCTATTTTGCACTACGAAATCACTTCTACTTTCATAGAGCTTTTCCCTAAAAATACATTAAATGCGCTACGAAAGTACAGATTTGTACCGGATCATGTCAAATCAACAAAACTTTCAAACTCCATTAATTTTACATCATTAGGTGTCAGCTAGGGGTCATTTCTAAAGCATGCAACCATTTAAATCCATCATTTCAAATGTAGAGGTCATCATGATTGGTGAGTTCAAATTTGAAAGGGCTGGTCTTTTGTTTCATTTGTCTTGCAAAAACACTACTGCATGCCTTTTTCAAATACTAAGCTAGTGGTAATCTCATACCAAAGATTCCTTCATATATTTTCAAGCGAGGCTGAATACCATTAACAAGCGAGGCTGACTACCATAAGCAAGCGAGGCTGATAAAAAAAAATTCAAGTGAGGTTGATTTGTTACAGAAATTCAAAGGCAAGGATGACAGAAGAAAAGAAAAACCACAGGTCTGGACATTGTTTCAGAATAGATCCTAAAAGCACAAAGTCCCTAGTCAAAGATAAATCAGTATTGGAAGCTTTCAAGAAAACAGGGTATTGGAAATTTTGGAAAAATTGCAGGGAGGACATAGTCAGGTGACAAAGGAGTTTGCCCTACATTTGACTGGCTCAAACACAAAAATTGGAATCCTAAACTTGTCAATTACTCTTGAAATCATAGCCTTGGTGACAGAGATTCCTAGGGGGCAAGAGAGATGGTTCAAAGGCTTCATATTTGATATGCAGGAATGTAAAGTATTTCTAAAGCCCGAATTTGCATAAACAGACTTAACCAAGGCAATTCCAAGGAGCTACATCAAAGACACCTCTAAAAATTTTCTCTTCAACATACAGAGGTATTATACCTATGAGGGAAGGTATCATAAAGTATATTCATATCATTTTAAACTTCGATTGCACTTTACTGGCATGATTTCTCTATATTTTCCATTCTTTCTGTATAGAAGTATAGCTAAGATGGCAGATAAGGTGCAAATGAAATCTCAAGGATGTGAAACTTCCCTTTTTCATCATGGTCTAATTAAACTAATAGTTTTACATGAACTCCAAAGGATCAAAAGGGAATGGTCATAGTTTTTGTTTTTATGTGGTTTTGGAGTGGAAACACAAGCTACATGCATTAACCCTAAGGCTAAAGAAATCCCACTAGCAGAAACTAGTAAGCCTGTAATGACAAGGTCAAAAATATTTGTTAAGCTAAAACCTAGAAAGCGGGTGAAACAGAAAGTGAGTAAAGCATCAGTGGTTATTCTTGAGACTCCTCAACCTGCAAAACAGAAGATGGCTGAAGTTAAAGAAATGACACAAGAACAGTCAGCTAATAAACTAGTTCAAAGGAGATTGACTAGAAGTAAAATTGCAAAGGAAAAGGGTAAAGCAGTGATTTCAGGATAAAGTCCAGGCTTAAAAGGTAACTTAAATGATATTTTACAAGCCATTGATATTGAAGAATCCCCTTTGGTATAGGCAGATTTCATAAAATTTGATGAAGGAAAATCCACAGATGAACTTAAATCAACTGAGAATGAGGTTGGGCAAAGATTTGTATTCAAGCCCAGAAAGCCTTTAACTAGAAAATCCAAAAAGATGCAAGAGTTTAATATTGAGTCAGAGAAAATAGAGGAAGCCTCCACTGTTTATGAAGAGTTTATAGACCTTTCATCACCAATACCTGAAGGTGACAAAAACAGGGTATTTTCCACTCAAACAGAACAAACCAGTTATGAAGAAATGGAAGAAAGGTTGAAATTAGCCAATTATGAAATTTATAGACTAAGGAAGAGAGAAAGAAGGTATGCTATTGAAAAGACAAATTTCAAAAGGATAAAGGCTCTCTGGGAAGTTGAAAGGGTTTCCAAACTAGAAACAATCAACATTGAAGCTCAATATTTTACTTGGACTGTACCTGCAATTAAAGAAGCCAGATTTGTAAGAATGATGAATGTTCAGTTGAGGGCTACCAATAGGAAATTGAGGAGACATATTGAAGACCTAAAAATACAGCTGACAAAATCTGAAGAGAAGCTACAACAACAATGAAACAGGGAAGTAAGTGATAAATCCTTAAAATAGTTTTGTCATAAAGAAGACGATCATTTTTGAGGAAGAAATTTTTTAAAGCCAAGTTATTTTTCTTTTTGATGTTGATATCAATATTTGAAGAATTTTAAATATCCTCAAAATGTAAATTTTTGAAAACTGTGTTAAAGGGAGCATACACAGTAGTTTCGTAGCGCGCTAAGAAACTGCTGAAGATGAATTTTGGGCATTTTATACATGTATTTTGGAGGTAAGAACTGTTGGGTTTCAAGTTTTGGTGTTGCTGGTGGAAAGATCAGGATCACAGATGAAGACTCAGATAGCAAATCATAAGAGAGAATGGTTAAAATAAATGTTTTACAATGATATAAAAACTATGCTACGAAAACAAGCTATTTTTGTAGTGCAGTTATATCTAATCTCTTTTTCCATTTTTTCGAGGATCTCTTTTTGCACAGGTGGAAGATTGAAGTTTTAATGGAATATTATCACATGTGATCTATATGAAGCAGTCATCAATGCCAGCAAATCTACTCGAAGATAAGCATGGAGGTTAAGGGCTAACAAGCAGGAACTCTGTCTCCTGGCTTTTAGGACAGTTAGGTCATGAATCAGCAGGGTTTACAACAAGGTTGGAGGCATCATAAAGGTCAAAGACATGGATTAGGAGCTTTCAAAGAAAGTATTTAAGTTTTAGATAAGGTTGTTTCAAACATTTTAGGAGTTTCACTCCTAATTGTATTAGGACTCTTGAAAGACAGTTTAGTTGTAAGTTTGTAATTAAAAGTTTGTTTTATGAATAGAATAGGTGTCAAGAAAGGAAATTTGAATTCTCCTAATGATGGATCATGGCATCCAAGATTTTAAAGGCTCTATATGAAGCATTAGGTCGAATTCATCAGGGTTGGAATTTTTATTAGAAAAATAAGTTGTGTTATTGTAGCAGACTGTGTGTTGTTTCAACTTAATACAGAGATTGGTTTTACTACTCAAGATTCAAAATGGGTTTATGTGTTTGATATTTCTATGGAATTTTTCAATTACCTATTTGCAGTGGTATGAGAATGTGTTACTTAGAATTCATTGGATAATGCTCTAGCTTCCTTCACATGCATGTAGACTGTGTTTATTCATTGTGTTACTGTTTCACTTATAAACCTAAACTCCAAGTGCCTTTACTTCCATGTTTAGATGATTATGATGTTTTGTTGAATATTACTTTGACTCCATGTCCCAATAGATGTTTGCTAATCTGTAATTCAACCAGTTATACATTTTTGTCCATTTTTATTTCTAGAGTTAGCCATCTAATCATTAATTAAAAATCTTAAACCTATTGATAGAGCCCTCTCAGGTTAAGGAGGCTAATCCTCAGCCAAAAGTTTGGTTTGAAAGAGTTACTCAGAGTCTACTTGATCAGTAGCCTAGCAAGGTCAGATTTTGTGATAATTTTGTAGTCCAATGGATACAATAATTTCCTTCTAAGAAATAGACCTGGGTTCGGCTCTCGGTAGATGCACCAAAATGTTATCACAAAATCTGATCCTGATATGCTGCTGATCAAGTAGACTCTGAGTAACTCTTTAAAACCAAACTTTTGGCTAAGGCTTAGCCTCCTCAACCTGAGAGGGCTCTCTCAATAGGTTTAATATTTTTAATTAATGATTAGATGGCTAAATCTAGAAATAAAAATGGACAAAAATGTGTAACTGGTTGAATTGCAGATTAGAAAACATCTATTGGGCCATGGGGTCAAAGTATTCTTCAACAAAACATCATAATCAGCTAAACATGGAAGTCAAGGCACTTGGAGTTTAGGTTTATAAGTGAAACAGAAACATAATTAATAAACACAATCTACAAGCATGTGAAGGAAGTTAGAGCATTATCCAATGAATTCTAAGTAACACATGCTCATACCACTGCAAATAGGTAATTGAAAAAGGCCATATAAATATCAAACACATAAACCCCTTGTGAATCTTGAGTAGTAAAACCAATCTGTATTATGTTGAAACAACATAAATCTGCTACATCTTTTGTATTTTGTAATACAAAAATTCAGCCTAATTGAGCAGAGTAGCTAAGCCATAGAACCTTTGCAATCTTAGTTCATGATCCGCTCATTAGGAGAATTCGAATTTCCTTTCTTGACACCTATTCTATTCATAAAACAAACTATTAATTACAAACTGACAGCTAAACTATCTTTTAAGTGTCCTAATACAAATAGGAATGAAACTCCAAAAATGTTTGAAACAAACTTATCTAAAACTTAAATACTTTCTTCGACAACTACTAATCGATGTCTTCGACCTTTATGATGCCTCTAGCCTTGTTGTAAACCCTGTTGATTCATGACCTAACAGTCATCAATGCCAGCAAAGCTACTCGAAGATAAGCATGGAGGTTAAGGGCTAAAAAGCAGGAACTCTGTCTCCTGGTTTTTAGGACTTTCCTTTCTTGATAAATGACTTTCATCATTTCAATAATGTCAATGAATGCTTTCCTGAACACTCTTTCCTCTTCTTTGGGATCCACCTCTTCATGGATTTCTTCTTCCTATGGAGGCATGCTTATTGTTTCTTCTGCTTCTTTTGGAGGTGAACTATATGGTGGAGAATGTGGCAATCTTGCCCTCCTTTGTTGCGGCTCACTTTGAGAACCTCTTGCTTCCACCAATTTTCCTTCTCCTCTCTTAAGCTTGAGCCTAGTAAGCATGAAAACCCTTGCAAATAGTTAAGCAAATATTTTCCCACAAAAACACCAGAGATTAAACCTAGCTCTGATACCAACGTGATCTGAAAGGAGTGTATTATTTTTCTGTGCTAAGTGTCCTTTCAGTAATAAAAAGATGTACAATTTGTCTCCATTTTTTTTCTTAAGGAATGAGTATTTTAACCATGAAACATAGATGAATTTGTGAGTTTTAAGCATGAAAATAAGCCTAAATAACACTGTACAGTAGTGTATAACAGAGAAATAACATCACACATAAGTTTTACACGGCAGGCATGATGAAGAAGTTCACCCCTCCTGGGCTACATCTGCTAGTCCAACTCCCAATGGCATGTCCCTCTTTGAAATTATGCTCAAAATTGCAAATACATATGTTTAAAAGCCTCTAATGTTATTTTCCTCTACACCAGTGGTTCTAGAATGCTCAAAAATTAGTCTAGGTAGACTCTTGTTTCACCCAAATTGGTCGAAAATTGACCTCCCAAACCCTTTTCCCAATCTTAGTTTGAAAATCTCCACTAAATGTGGAAAAATGTACATAACTGGAGTTAATTTTGGTTAAGACCCCAAATTTAGGGCGCCTCCATAGATCCCGTTGGAAAAGACAGTTTGAATTGACTGCAAGTGGTTAGGGCGAGGTGGTCACATGCTGACCCCTTGCCTTAATCTACATGGTTAAAATTTTTGAAACTCCGCATTGGAGCGGAACCTGGAGAATATTCAGTGTTCCAAATTTTTTCATTAACCAATGTCGCATTATATGCCATTTGAACCGTGCATGTCATAGCACTTTCCTTCCGCCGAAGGTTACAGTATAGACAACCGTCACATAGCATTTTTATGTCACCGCGTGACATGTGACCACTCGTCGACCCACCAGAATAGTGGTTTGTAGCCACCAGTTACAGTTTGATGCTATGGGTTTTAATGTCATGTGATAGGTTTGTATCGCTGCCAGAGTTAAGTTTTAATACCGTCTATGTTTATAATAAATTTCGCGGGTAGTAGATGGTGACATGCGAACAACAACCACAGGCCACCGGCAGGTTGGGACCGTCGGCGGTCCTCCTCCTAAACCTTGACACATATACAACATAAATTTACATGGTGGAATATGCAGGTAAGAATCATGTGATAGGAGAGACGATAGATGGTCTTGTGCGTGTTCCAGAGTTTGTGGGGTCGAACCCCCCAGACCTCACATAAATTTTGGTCAAACCTCCTGGGGACACATGGCAGCCTCCGTGCTTTGAACGTGTCACCAATCCAACAGTGCCAATTCAAACACATTCATCTTCATCCAATGGTCTAGAAACAACCACGTGTCCAATTCTGATTGGATTTCAGAAAAAGGTATAATCCCAGTATATGCCACCTACTAACTATACCTGCATGCTGACTAGGCATCCCAGTCACCCTGTCACAAAAATTTTAGTTGTTTAGGAAAATGAACAAAACACGATATCTTCCTCATACAACATTAGTTTTTCAAACTGTTCATGGTGCCAGAATCACAACGACGAGACCTTTCTGGTCGCTCTGGTTCTGTATAGTTTTGAGCACATTAAATTTTGAGAAAAACACATGATGTCATGATCATCTGACCACTAATTATTCCAAATATTTAATTCATGTATCCTTGGCCAGAGAGGATATTTTCTCCATCTTCATCTGTGACTAAACTTTTACTAAGGAAACCTACAATTTAGAAAAACTCGTAGTTGTATTAGTCAATGTAGATGAAATCATTTCACATGTTTTCTTGTGCATCTCCATTTGATCAATGGGATGGATTTTTTTGATGTAAAACTCAAATGAAGTCTTCTTGTAATCTACTGTTTTCTTGGGTTGTGAAATATGTGCCTCCAGAAAGGCCATTTTCATCTTTCCTTTCTCAGAGTCAAATGCTGACAACAGCCTACCCTGAGAACTAGAAGTTTTCTTCCATAATTGATTGTAAGTACTATTTTTCAGGAGTTCATTCTTCAGCTTGATTTCCCTGAATGTATCAAATATTGTTTTCTCTTTCTATCATGTGACAACTTTACTTGTCTGAATGGCATGTTGCTGATCCTGTGACACTGTTGAAGTGGTAGGAGAGAGAGTAGTTTGGCCACCAACTTGTGAAGAGGTAGGTTTCTCCTTGGTGATTATGATGACCTCTTGTTCTATATATTTATTTGGATTAGTTTAAGGATTGAGTTTGGTTCTCTTCCTGTCTATAAACTCAAATTCCTTGCTATAATTTTTAGTCACTGAAGGTGACTCTTATTCCCTCAGTATTTTTTTTTATTTCTCCTGTGGGACAGGATTTTGTGATGTTGAAGTGGAGACTAACTGCTCCTCATCCTCTTGCAGAGTGTTTTCGGCCCACTCCATTTGATTCATATACTTCACTACTTATAACCTGTGTGTATGAGTGTAAGGAGTAGACTTATTTTATACCCTTAATTTTGAGATGGTTCCTAATGGACCATAGGACTAGGTGAAACTGAGGCTGAACTTCATTTCCTTTAAAATTTTGTCTACGTATTCCCCTCTTGTCATGTTGTTGCAATTAAATGGCCCTATCTGTGTTTTAGTTCTGATACAAAGTGTACTTCATCAGCATTCAAAATTTTCCCAATATATTCTAAAGAAAAAATCTTCATTGGGAGTAATTTTGGGAGTTTGTAGGGAGCAAGCTCACATCCATAAATCCTCAATTATGTATAGTTCTGGTATAAATACTAGTCACCTATTCTTGTTTGATATTATAGCTACAAAATTATTTTGATATCCTCACTGACTCTTGGTTCAGGTGTACTACTAAGAAGACTCATTGTTGGATGTACAAATAGTTCAATGAATTGTTTGTACGAATACTACTTCTGCTCTTTCATCACCATGGGAGTCCAAAAGATGACTGACTCCTGATTTCCATCATCATCCAATTTTTTCATTGCAAACTTAAATTTGTCTCCTTGAAAATATAAAAACATATAAACTAGAACAAAGGCATATTTAAACACCTCTTCTGTTTTGAACTTGAAAAATTGGTCATGGATGGCATGTGCTAGGAATTGGCTAAAATTTAAAAGGATAGATGGCTTAGAATTTGCAGAGAAAATATAAAGGAAACCTATGATTGGCTCATCTACCCACTCGTCAGAGTAATATCCAAGGAGAAAAGTAATGGCAGTGATGATCTGTTTGGCTCTGTCAGGGAAAATGGAGGAATAGGGAGGATTCTTTTTAGAAAATTGGGTGTCTTCAGCTAGAAAAATCTCAAGGTTTTTAACCCTATTTTCAAAATCCAGCTTCTTATACAATTCATTGAGGGCTGCCTATGAGAAAGGGGTTCCATTTTCTACAACAGGGGCCTGCGTCATTTGGTCAATAGATTGGGCAGTGATAGTTGTGTTGGTGGATTTGACGCATGGGTGTACGAAATTGCACTAGTTTAAGGGGTGTGGTCTACCCATATAAACTATTGGTCACAAGAACAAAGTGGTGGAGCTCAAAAGCATATAATCTAGAGGAAAAAATATGCAAATGTATGCTCAAAGTAAAGTAAAAAACTAAAACACAAATATATAGAAGCTATTGAAGAGAGTCAAAAAGATAATAATGCAAACGATGGCTTAAAGGCCTCTTCTTATTAAACGTTTGAAATGGAGAAGAAATTTTACCCAATTTCCAAAGGGACCCTAGGCAATGGCTCTCGGTCTCGATGTAAGGATGTTGGTTTCCAAGCTCTGCCTCGGATGCAGTCTTCCTCTCTCTCCGTTGTGATGGAATAGGATTGTTGGGTGGCCAAAAATCGAGTCCCCTCTATCTCCAGCTCCGAGTCAGACATTGTTGGTATTTATTGGGAAATTCTGGCCAATATAACAATGTGATCACCATTTCTTCATCTCTCGATGGCTTTATATAGGGGATTTCAAATCCTCCTTCCCTCCCTTGGTACATGATGGATGGTGACCCAAGGGAGAGGTATGATTCCGTTGTGTGCTCACATAGTGTCTAAGGAGGCACTGGTGGCTATCCTTATGTGGCTTCATATAAGGAGTAATTATCCTTTGCTTTGTGTGGTCCTGGAAAGTGACATTTTTCCATTTCCAGGAATGCGCGCTTATCGGGAAAAAAGGCGTGCAGAAGGTGCTCTTCTCGAAGGATTAAGTGCTAAATTTAGCATTTAAGACTAGTTCAAATCTAATTTTCTCAAAACCTTATATATTTTAAATACTTCTTGATTCCATAATGTGTTCCTGCCCTATAAATCCTTAGGCTTGAAATTAATTAATGCCATCTTCTGTTGTACGATTTTCCAGTGTTAACAGTTGTCTCCTAATGTGTGAGGTCTAGGAAGGACTGTATAGCCGAAATACATTATAGTTTCTTTCTATATTGTGCGCAGAGAGAGAGAGAGGCCTACGTGAATCTTGGAATTGACAACACCTTGCACCGTTTCCTAGATAACCATGGCTTAAGGGACCCTGCAAGCAAACAAAACATACAACATATATACAAAATTTCAATGAGGCAGGCATGTTCCATGCTCGTGATGCTATTTCTAGTTAAACAAAATTGATAGATACATGTGCTAGCTACGTCACTACTGTGGTAGTGATGTTGGTGGCTATTGACAATGACTGCTGACGCCCTAAGGGGCGTTTTTTATTTGACGATAGGTGGAATGTGGTACCCATATGCGTAAATTTGGTATGGCATCTAGCTGTGCAATGTACGCATATGTATTGGATGGGACCTTCTCGTGTAAGCATTGTTGACAGAGACGCTTATGGAGGCACAGGTCTTCGACGGATCTTAATCGAAGTGCAATGGTTGTAAGGTACGATACCATCTTGACATGAAAGCTTTTGTTGTTGTTGAATTTCAAGAGGATCGATGATATCTGTGGACAATGATATCTCCGACGGTGCCACCCGAGGATACCCTTTGCATGGGGAGGGGTGATCCAAGGTAACGCTTCCTTTTTGGAAAGGAGGTGTCGAGGTCAAAAAAAGGAAGTCTTAACCGAACCATGGGTTGCCAACCTGAGGGGTCGAGGACCTAGATGTGATGGGTTTAACATAGGCATGTTGGTGAGAGGTGACTGAATGATGGGGATTCAGTGGACCGAGGTCGGAGTGTACTTTGGTAGCTTGGCGGCAGTCATAGTTATTTTTTAAGGGAAAATCCCTGGAGTCGATAGGACTTATAGGGCGGGTATGAACTGGCTATGAATGTCGTGATGGTGTGTGCATGGGGGTGAAATAATATGACCAAGGGGAATGAGGGACTACTGCCATGGGGGAAAAGATGAAATATGAGGGCGAGGGGGTAAAGTGCATCGTTTTTTGTCTTTGTACACTCACCAAAAGAATAAAATAATGAGCTTTGGTTTGTACAAAACACTGAGACGGGTACCCCGAAACATGAAAGGGTTCACTCACTGAAGGTGTGAGAATGGCGTTTTACTGGGGGTGGGGATAAAATTGGTTGGTCTCATGTGCAGGGTTGATGAAGTGGATGGAGGAGTGTTGCAGATGGGATAATGCTGATAGAAGTATGGTGGGCCAAATGCGATGCGCGAAGGTGCGCTCTCAATCTGCTTATACAACCTGGTCGTCCGGGAAGGGGGTTTGAGTTTGAATGGTAAACCTGACCTTATGCATGATGAATAGATGGGCAAGAGGTGCTTCCCAGACTGAAATGGTATGGCCATGGCGTCACTTGTGTTGTGATATATGGCCTACTTTGGGTGACAAGCGCCATGTGTGGGATGCCCTATCGACAAACACAGACGTTTATCATGTGCAGGGTGAGGTGATGATAAATGCGGTCGGGTATGAGGACCCTATGGTTTATTTCTAATGGAGAAATGATGTCAGGATATTCAAAGTTTTCTGGGACACTATGATGTTGGGGGTAGAATGGTACCTACTCCGGAACCTTTAGTGGATGTTGTTGTAAGTCGTTTGCGGGTTCTTTCTGCAAAAACAACTACCTCAAGTGAAAGCATATTCTTTTCATCAAACATTATTGAAAGGCATGAGATTTAAAAAATGAAGATGGGAGGGTGCATACTTGTTGGCACTGAAAATTTATTTTTCTTGGAAAGTGAATGTGTGGCACCTCTTTCGTTCGTCATGGCATAATGATGATGGTGCAACTTACGGTTTGTGGAATGGGCCTTCTGATCTCCTGTTATGGACCTATGAAGTTCTAGAAAAGGGCGATAAATATGGGATTATAGCCCTAAACCTATTCATTTTTACTTGCTGAGTTTTGGGAGATTAGAGGTGCTTGCAGAGCCTTTCTTGTCGTTGCGGTCAGCCCGTGTACTAGGGACTAGCGATATTATGCCTAGGTAACTTTCATGATGTCCTTCATTGTAATTTCTTCAGTTTGAGTGTGCCAGGGGCTGTACAAATTAGGTTTGTATGGGCTCTTAGTGACTTTTTTCCCTAGATTGTGTTAGCGATCTAAGCAAAAGGATGTCTCCATTTCGCGCGATTCTGAAGGAAAGGTGCACAAGGGCACGTTGTTCCCTCCTTTTTGCGTGAAAATGCATGCCTGTGGAAAATACAGGTGCGCGAAGGCCATGGTGACAGAAAATTTTTATTTTTTGTCTATTTTTGATGTTTTTCTCTGTCCTGATGGGTACCTGTGTTTCTTGGTAGGTTGGTGTGGAGAGAGAGGGACTGGCCGAAGATCCGAACCGCTCTTGCTGTTGATGTTGGGGCACATTGTCAGTTGGCCACATGGGGCCTTCTAAAATTTGCTGAGAATGAGTTCCTGTAGTCACAGGACCATTTGTTACGTTACATTATACAGCATTGGCACAGGCGGTGCAACATGTTTGAGCTGCGTGGGATTAACCTGGTGATCCTTCCTAAGACGGATATTTACTTTGTGACCGGGTTACTGCCTCAGGGTGAGGCTCTGAGGTACCCATTGTCTGCTGGGAGAGTGAACCTTGAGAGATTCCGGAGGTAGCATTGAAGTGGTGCACCTCTTACTGAGGGGTGCATCAACATTGCATCAGTGACAAATGTGGCAGAGTGGTGTGCTCTGGCAGTTATTCTGTGAATGGTAGGGTCGGTTGCTCCAGATCGGGCATCTTGCCTGCAGGTTGGAGTTTTATGCCGACTGAGGGGCGGGCATTTTTTTGATTTCGCCCATTTTTGTTTTGATGGAATGGTGTCGCAATTGAACAAGGTACAACGTGGATCGAAGTCTTTTGTGTATGCCAGTATCTTATGCAGCGTTATGTACAAGCGGGTGGTGCTTTTGAGGCCAGTGGTGGCAATGCCTATTGGGGGGTCGTGGGAGCCACGCATGAGGAGGTGGGCTTCAGTGATTCTGCGAGGTGGTGGTGGCATGGTGGGGCATTATTAGAATGACACGACAGAGGCCTAGTTTGAGGCCAATCCATAGATGTTCTTGCCATACCCATATGCGGGGATGGACTTTCGGGGTGACCCAAACATGGGTCTCCCTTTTGGTTATGTTTGGGGACCTGCAGGTATGCATTATATTTTTTCTGCATAGGTTTGAGTATTTTTGTACTTATGTGCTTTTTTATTGACACTGACATTATTTTGGTTTCTCGTGCAGATTTTGGTGAGGTAGGTCGCCCCATGGCCCGAATAGTGGGTCACGACCCTCCGCTCCGACCTTGAGGTGGTCAGGGAGGAGGAGTTGCGAGTGGACAGGGTGGGGATGGTGCTGGCCCTTCTAGTGAGGGTAGAAACTCGACTGCAGTAGAGGTTGCTGCCGAGTGAGCTCGTGCTGATGTGAGTGAGGTTTGCAATGCGGCACTGATAGCTCAGGTGGCCTCTCTTGAGGACTTCTGGGGTCGGGTGGATCACTTTACCCAGGGTATGCCTGCGTGAGGTTTCATGGATGACCTCAAGGAGGTTTGGTTAGAGACGGTGATGGCCCGTGAGAGGGATTATCGACCCATTTTACATCGGGTGGTGATCGTGGTGGCGACAGTGGCTCTAGTGGTGGTGCCAGGAGCAGTGGTGGGTCTAAGTGATCCTTTTGAGGGGTCACCCCCCTAGAATATTTTGTACACAGGGACAACACTTGTTATGAGGATGCTTCCCGTATTTTTGATGAATTTTGTATCTTTGGGCTAGCTAGAGGGCCAGCGACACTATTTTTGTACTCAGATACATATATATTTTTGATATATGTATGAGAGATGTTTTTGCGGCTCTACATGATGTATCACCTATTTTGTTTTATGTGTTGGGTTATGTTGATGGATGTCTATATTTTTGGTTTTTATGTATGATGGTTTATTCGAGATGCATTCCAGTTTAGGATATTGTTAGCTATGTGATCAGCTGCTTGGTTTTGATTCCTTAATACATGTGAAAATGTAATGTAATAAAATTGTATGCTTAATCTTTTGGCACTCTAATATTTTCTAAACATGTGTGTGTCTCTGGTCTCAAATGTTTGGTTTAGCTGTGATACTATTAACTGGGAATTGAGGTAGATATGCATACGGTGAATGCCCTGATGGAGGGCGTCGCACATAAGTCCAATGACGACATCATATTCTTCTAGATTGTTTGTTGTTGAAATGATACATACGCTATTTGATCATAGTGGTGATCGGTTAGGGCGATAAATGACCCAGGCAGTTGTGGCTAAATTTTGAGACCATCTTGACGCTCCATTAGCAAATCCGAAATATGGCTCATTTTGGTGATCCATGTTGATACTTTGAGCACTTTTAACTAATTATTTGCGTCAAAATTTTTGAGTGGGTGGTTTTTTGTGTACTCTTATTCTAGGGGAAGGGTCGTTGGGGCCCTTATGGGTAGAACTTCTTGAGGTAAAGGCTTTTGATGGGGTTAGTGAGGCAAGTCTCGTCCAGTTCTATCAATATGTATGCCCCTTATCGGAGGCAGTGTTTAATTACGTAGGGTCCTTTCCACAAGGTTTCAAACTTTCCTGGCCCTAAGGCTTCTTTTGCGACATCATCGCAGAGGACTAGTTCCGAGTAAGGGGTGATGTGGCGGTCAAATGACACTTTAACCCTTTTCTTATGGGCCTCGTTATGCTACAGCGACTGTCATCAATTTTCATCAACAAGCTCTAGTTGTACTAGGTGCTGCTCCAAAGGTTGAGTGTCATTAAGGAGTTCGATGGCAGCATGAAAATTGGGGATCTTGTGGAAATCAACGCAAAGGCATAAGGTACCTTGGTTTTTTGTAACAGGAATGTGATGGAAATCCTGAGACGAGGGTGAGGCAATAATCCTATCGCTAATATAAGTGGATATAAGTCATATATGGTGAATTGTATCATCGGTGTTTGGTGGGGGAAGAATCTACGTAATGGGATTCTATATGGGCTCAAATTTAGGTTCCCCACTAGGATAGTCGATTTCCGGTAGGTGGAAATTGTGCCTGCCACAGAGGTGCCTAAATGTTTCCATTAGCAAGCATGTATCTGGTGCGTGATTTAGGTCAGTACAGATGGTGCATGGTGTTACTGAGCCAACAGAGTCAATAGTATGTGATTCTATGCTACTCGTTGTTCTTGATGTGGATGCTTGCAAAGGGTCAGACGTAGATGCAGTTGTCTTTTGTTTCCATTTCTGTATCATTCGCTTAGACTTGTCTTCCTTTTTAATGGAGTGTATACTTAATGCAGCGCGTGTCACTCTCAGCTCGGGGAGAATTATACACTTAAATGTATGATGAAAGTGCGAGAAAAATCGGCAATAAGTGCGTGTGATCTTCTCTTGATTGGAGAGAATTTTCTGAGTGTTGTGAAACCAGCTCCAAAAATAGAAGAAAAGAGATATCAATGCCTTAGAAATAAGCCACTTTGAGGGGGAAATCTCCAATACATTACATAAATGAACAATTCTTGGATGATACAAATTAAAAAAACTCCTTTCTTTATATAGGAGTCCATAGGGCCACAATGTAATCCTAGTGGGGCCACAATGTAATCCTAGCTGACCTAGCAATAATAATTTAAGGGCACAATAATAACAATATGGGGGTTATAGGGGTACAATAATAAAAATAAGGGGGTTACACTAACAACAATAAGGGACTATACTAGTAATATAGGGACCTAACATGCCCCTCTCCTTAAAAAAAGTGTTGTCCTCAACGCTTGAGTAGCTTTGGGTGCTTCTGTATAAAATTCTCATCCTCCCATGTAGAATCTTCAGTTGGTAAGTTCTTCCACTTGATGAGATACTCTAAAATTGATTGATTATGTAGTTGTCGAGTTCTTGTTTCCGTGACCGCTTCAGGTTCCAATATGATTTTTCCTTCCTCATCAAGTTCTGACAATATTGTTTGAACTGGAAGATTTTCACCTATAACCTTCTTTAAGCATGAAACATGAAAAAATGGATGCACTCGTGAAGAAGCGGGAAGCTCCAATTTATATGCCATAGTACCAATCTTTTGCAACACCTTGTAAGGACCATAGTACTTTGGCGATAATTTATTATCCTTCTTAGCTTTCTTGAGGGAAATTTTTTTGTATAGTTGTAGCCATAAAAATACCCAATATCCTACATCAAAAATTCTCTCGTTGTGATGTTGATCTACCTGTTGTTTCATTCAATTTTGTGCCAAATTCAGGTTATCCTTTAAGAGTTGGAGAACTTCTTGTTGATGCTCGATGTGATCTTCCATTGCTTGAACCTTCAAATTTTCTCTTAAAGATGATGTGATGGATGGTGGATGATATCCATAAAGTGCCATAAATGGGGTCATTTTTGCTGCAGTATGGAAGGAAGTGTTATACCACCATTCAGCGAGAGGTAACCACTTGACCCACTGTGTTTGTTTATCAGATACAAAACAACGAAGATATCCTTCCAAACATTTATTTACTATCTCAGTTTTACCATCAGATTGAGGATGATAAGATGAGCTATGAGCTAATTGAGTACCCAAACAAGAAAATAACTCCATCCAAAATTTTCCAGTAAAAATGGGATCTCTGTCGCTCACAATAACCCTTGGGCTTCCATGTAGCTTTTGAATTCTGTCCATAAATGTAGTAGCAACTGTACTTGCTTTAAATGGATGAGATACTGCACAAAAGTGTGCATACTTGGTAAGTCTATCAACTACCACCATGATGACACTCTTTCCTTCGGACTTAGGTAAACCTGTGATAAAATCCATTGAAATCTCCTCCCAGCGTTGACTTGGAATGGATAAAGGTTGTAGAAGTCCTGGGGTCTTAATTGTTTCCACTTTATTCTGCTGGCAAACCAAACATTCCGCCACAAACTTTCGAATATCAGATTTAAGGCCATCCCAAAAAAATTCTTTCTTCACCCTGTGGTAAGTTTTTAAAATTCCTGAGTGTCCTCCTAAAGGAGAAGTGTGCAATTCCAGAAGAATCTTTTGTTTTAGTTGGGAATTCTTACAAAGATATAAGCGATCTTTGTACCATAAGGAATCATTTTTCCAACTAAATGCATCATATGTACTAGGATCTTGCTGCAACTTTTGAATGAGTGTCCATACATCTTTGTCCTTCTTCCATTCATCTCTTGCTTCGGTTATCCAATCTGGTTGGATAATAGAAATGGCACACAGCAATGCTTCCACCTCTTCATTCTTTCTTGAGAGTGCATCTGCAACAACATTAAGCTTTCCTTTTTTGTAGATTATTTCAAAGTCATAACCCAACATCTTTGTGACCCATTTTTGCTGCTCATCTGAAGATAGTCTTTGTTCCAAAAAGTGTTTAAGACTATCATGATCAGTTTTTACCTTGAAGTGTCTTCCCATTAGGTATGTTCGCCATTTCTTTAGTGCATGCAGTATTGCTAACATTTCCTTCTCATAAATAGGTTTCTGTAAATACTTTCCTTTGATTGGATGACTTTCAAAAGAAATGGATCTTCCTTCCTGCATTAAAACAACACCAATTCCATTTCCTGAGGCATCACATTCCACAATAAAGGTTTTTGTGAAGTTTGGTGTAGATAAGATCGGTGCTAGGCACATTGCCTCTTTAAGATGTTCAAAGGCCTTAGTTGCTTCAAGAGTTCATGAAAATGCATCTTTATTCAATAATGTTGTTGGAGGTGCTGCTATTCTCCCATAATTCTTAACAAAATTTCGATAATACCTTGTTAACTCGAGAAATCCTCACAACTGCTTTATGGTTGTGTGGACTTTCCATTCCTTAATGGATTTAATTTTGTTAGGGTCTACCTTAACACCCTCATGAGATACAATATGACCCAGATATTCCACCTCTTGTACTCCAAAGAAAAATTTGGATGTTTTTGTATATAATTGTTTCTCCTGCAATAGTTTGAGCACCCTATCAACATGTTCAACATGATCCTTCCAAGACCTGCGGTAGATTAGTATATCATCAAAAAATACTAGCAAAATTTTTTTAAGGAAGGGTTTGAAAATGGAATTAATCAACCCTTGAAATGTAGAAGGTACATTGGTAAGGCCAAAAGGCATGACCAAAAATTCATAATGACCCTCATGAGTTCGAAATGTTGTTTTTGGAATATCTTCAGTCTTCATTCTAATTTGATGATATCCTGAACAAAGATCCAACTTGGTAAAATAAATTGCTCCATGTAATTCATCCAATAATTCATCAACCACAGGAATGGGAAATTTGTCTTTAATGGTGAGCTTATTGAGCTCCCTATAATCCGGACACATTCGCCATGATCCATCCTTCTTGTGTACCAATACTACAGAAGCAGAGAAAGAACTTTGACTAGGTTTAATTATACCCGCCTCTAACATTTCTGCAATCATACGTTCAATTTCGCTCTTTTGGAAGTAAGGATATCTATAAGGCCTGATGTTTGGAGGAACACTTCCTGAATCAAATGAATAGCATGATCATGATCACGAATAGGTGGGAGTCCTTTGGGAGTTTCAAACACCTTGGAATGATTGTCCAAGACTTGTTGGAGATCTGCAGAAATAGATGATTTTGATGTTGGAACTTCTAGTGAGCATAATTGTGAAATTATGCCTCATTGTTATTTCTTTAGAAGCTTTGTCATGCCATTAGAGCTTATTGTCCTTCCCGGCTTCCCTTCAATACCCCGTAATTCGACTTCCTTTCCTTCTGAAAAAAATTTCAAGAAAAGTTCTTGAAAATTAAAAGCTACCATCCCCAAAGATTGTAACCATTGTACTCCTAGTACAACATCAGCACCTCCCATAGGAATGGAAAGCGTTGGACTATTCAATACATATTCCCCCATGGTTAGCTTGATATTATGGCATTTTCCAGAGCAATTTATAGTTCCTCCATTTGCAACCATCACTTGACATTCTCGTGCTGGGTATAGGAAACAATTTAATTCCTTGGCTACCTTACAATGAATAAAATTATGGGTGCTACCTGAATCAATCAACACTATTACCTTTTTCTTCTTGATTTGTCCTTGTATCTTGAGAGTTTGAGGAGTCGTAATTCCTGCCAGTGCATTACACGATATGGTCGGATTCATTTCTTCCTCTTCTAGAGTTGGTTCCTGGTGTATATCCTCTTCTTGTTCATTTTCTTCTTCCTTTTCACAATCTATGTAAAATAATTTCTTCTCAGCACACTTATGACCTTTAGTGTATTTGCTATCACAACTGTAGCAAAGCCCTTTTGCTCTTTTTTCTTCCAATTGTTGTGGTGTCAACCTTGTAGGTTGTGGAAATCTAGGCGTATCAACACTTCCTTCTTTATAGAATTGAGTGGTAGGCTTCCTTGTCGCCATAATTTTACATTCAACTTTTCTTGCCAACCTGAATGCCTTCTCCAATGAATCAGGTTCCAAAACACGAACTTCATGTTGGATGTTATCCTTTAGAGTACCTATGAAGAGATCAATCCCGTGTTCCTCTGGAATATCAGTTACCCTTATATTCAATTTTTGGAAGTCCTCAATGTGCTGCCCAACTAAACTCTTTTGTTTGAGATTTATCAATTGGATAAAGAAGGTGTTACTCTTTGTATCCTCATAATGTGCTATCATTTCCTCCGTAAAAATTGACCAAGTGACAATTTTTTTACGGGAGCAAAGCCATCGATACCATACAAATGTATTTTGCTCTAAATGTAAAGTTGCAATGCGTACCTTTTGTGTGTTTTGCACATTATTGAGATCAAAATATTGCTCCATCTGTAGTATCCATGTTACAGGATCCTTTCCATCAAACTTCCTCATATCCATTTTTGGAATATGGTGGTTCTTCCCTCCAACATTAGAGTTTATTAAATCATGATTAACATTTATTTTCTTCTCATCATGAGTTTCCTCTACTATATTTTCACCATTAGGAAACATTTCTTGTGTCAACTTTGTCAAGCCTTCCATTTATGCTTAGACTGCTCCTTCATGTTTTCCATGTTGTCTTTCATTTTTCCATCGATCTTAGCTTCCATGTCATCCATCTTAGATTCCATGCCATCATCTTAGATTCCATCACTTTCTTCAAACCACCATATTATTCTTCAAACCATCCATTTTCGCTTTCCATGCCTTTTCTTCAAAACTTCCATTTCATTTTTTGTTTCTCTTTGGGAGAGCGATATTTGGTGCACTTGCTCTTGTAATTTTGATGGATCATATTGCAATTCTTCATCTTCATGAGTCATAGTAGCGTCCTCTCAAGGCTTAATAGGTGTTGAATTATTTTTACGAGGCATTTTTTAGAACCCAATACCAATATATATTCTACAATATCCCCTTTGAATCAATTCAAATCGATTCTTCAAACAAGACTTATGAAATTCGGAAAAAACAATACACACCTTTTTCTTGCTTTTGAGGAGCTCGAAATTGAAATTGGATTATCTTTGTGATTGCGGCTCTGCTTTGTCTAAAATTTGGCACTGAGGTATCCTTCTAAATTATCTTTCGAATGCCATAGATCTGACTTGATTTGGATTCTCCAAGGAAAAGTTATGTCTAATCTCCCACAATGACCTAATTATGGACTAGTTTAGTAGTGCGAATTGTACGACTTGGCACATGTCAATTTTTCATCTTTTAGATCTGAAATTGATAGAAAAGAAAATATATTTTTTTTACTTGAGGCCACTTTTTACAGCACTCCAATCTGATTCTCAAAGAGAGAGTTATGAAGATCTTACCACGATCACCTCTTTGAGATGAAATCTCGTGAGATTGAAAAAAGTTACCTTCCACAGATCATATCTCTCAAAATATTGTGAAAAGCTCTGAAATTTCAAAAGAGTTTTAGGATTTCAGTCACACACTAAAAATTTCATATCTCCAACCTTGCAGAAAAAAATTTGCAGCGTTAAATGTCACTATGACTAGTTTAGATTAAATGGAGGAGCCCGCAAAAGGCCTAATCACAAATAATATCTCCAAAAATATTATGAACCAAGCTCTTAAATTTTTTGATGATGTTCCTCGGGATTTTGGCTTCACACCCTAAAAATTTCAGCTTTGAAACTTTGTATAAAAAATGCTGAGAATAAAATTCCACGATGACCTAGTTGGAGTAGCTGGAACCCTAGAATCCAAACCGATACCAAATGTTGTAAAACCAGCTCCAAAACGAGAAGAAAAGAGATATCAACGCCTTAGAAATAAGCCACTTCGAGGGGGCAACCTCCAATACATTACATGAATGAACAATTCCTGGATGATACAAATTACAAAACCTCCTTTCTATATATAGGAGTCCATGGGGCCACAATGTAATCCTAGCTGACCTAACAATAATAATTTAAGGGCACAATAATAACAATATGGGGGTTACAGGGGTACAATAATAACAATAAGGGGGTTACAATAACAACAATAAGGGAATATACTAGTAATATAGTGACCTAACACTGAGGGAGAGAAGAGACTATGCGGAGACTACTCGCAAGGGGCTTGAGTTCTCTGCATTGGTTGACTTGGTGATCGTTCTGATCACATAGGCCACATGTCATCCTAGGCTTGGCCAAGGTTACTCGTTGGTGGTGTGCTGTCTTGTCAGGCTTTACACACCATTGCGGAGGTGGAGACATTAATCAGGCGATGTACTTTTTATGCCATTCCCGGAGATCATCCTCTCTCTTCTCTATGGAATTAATTATGTCGATAGCGGGACGAATTTGCAAGGCATAAGTACAATGTCAATCTTAATGATTACCTTGAAATATCACGAAAAATATCCTTGATATGAAGGTTCTATCTAGTTCAGTTCAAGGTCTGACGGGGAACCAGTGCCAGAAGGCTGCTAAATCAGGGCAATGGACAACTGCATGGTCTGTCTTTTTGCATAACGTACACACCGGTCATTGCTGCGATGTGTCGTTAGGGGTAACTAGGGGTTCCTTGCTAGGCCATTCTTCGGATGTCAAGAACATGATGGACCCACTCATCTCTTCTGCTTGGGTCATGGAGCTGCCGATGGAATCGACATCCATAACGTCCTCTTAGGAAAGGCGGATTATGGCTGAGTGGAGGCTAGCAAGGGCTAGCTGGAAGCAGGGTATGTAGTGACAATCCTCCAAAAGGTGATTGTCGATGCATAAAGAGCATGTGAATTGCGCCACCCATAGCCCCATGTAGTAAACCCTTTAGATTGGATACCATTTGTGAATGAGCTTCAAGGCTACACACTCTTCGAGGTAGTGGCCATGTTCATCGCATAGCGTACAATGTATACTGGGCATTACTGGGGGCCTTTATACAATCCTATGTTCCTCTTGTAAGTATAGGATGGTACAAGGCTCGTTTCTAACAGACTAGATGGAGGGATCCTCCTGATAGGATCACTTGACCACATGTAAGGCGTCCCTATATCGTGATATCTTTGGGCAATGGTGGGTATAGTGCCCGTAGGTGCCACACAGAGAGCATGCGTGATTGGTATGCAACGGTTTGCCTTTAACATTGGTGGTAGGTTCCTTTTTATGGGAACGCAGCATCAAGGTGTTTGATTTGGAGCTGAGGAGTGGTTTTAACTCGTCTAACTCCAGACATATGTGGATACGGTGGCCTATAACATCACATATGGCGCAGACTGTTGAATCCCTTTGAATGGTAGGGGTCACCATCTTCTTTCCTCTATTTGTGGTTTAATTGGCCATGATAATCCATTTCATAATGGGAAATTCCTTTTCAGGGGCGGTCTCGACCATTTCTTGGGTTGGTTGAGGCTCCTCAGGGCTGAGGGGCTTTAACCCTGTGGCAGTAATGTTGGTGGCTCCTATTCCGTAAGGGGGGACGAGGTACCAAACTAGGAACACCAACGATATGTTGGGTAACACTAGTGTTTCCAAAACCTACAGGGAAATGAAGCCAGCTGGGGGGTAAAGTAAAGGGGTTTGGGAGGCGGCGTAGGCTCGAGAGGCTACCATGGCTGATGCCTTAGTGTCGTTACTGCTTGAGTCCGTTTCCTGACTAACCTCGATGCTTGATGTGGACATCATGCACACTGGGGCCTCTGTGGCATCGAGAGATGCCTCATGGATAATGGGAGGATCTCCTAGGAATGACCCTAGGATGGACGATGGTTTGAATTGTCTAAAGCCATATTATTTGTACCGTGGAAGACCATCTGCGGCTGTATCCACATAGGGTAGAATTACATCCGTTTTGGTTAGGGGACGCTTCTCGTTGTGTGTCAGTTTGTCTACAGTAATGATGCGATCCTCGTGGGGGAACATCATAATGCGGAAGGCAGAGGATGCTATGGTGGACATGGCATACATATAACTCCGCCTGAGGAGTATGTTGTAATCCAGTTGAGCATCCAAGACTTCAATGTCTATGTGGACCGTC
This sequence comes from Pinus albicaulis, assembly GCA_034641835.2. Lineage (NCBI taxonomy): Eukaryota > Viridiplantae > Streptophyta > Pinopsida > Pinales > Pinaceae > Pinus > Pinus albicaulis. Next base: position 80,536 of record JAXQQM020057780.1, read on the forward strand.
TTGCCGGCTAAACAAACCAGCACATTTTGGTAGAGGCCGACGAGGGTCGAGGGACGACCGTCGTAGGCTCGAAGCGTTATGACCGAGGGTTTTAGTTCAAGATAACCCAACTTCTACCAAACATTTTTTGACATGATGCATGTCGATGCACCCTCTTCAATGACACATAGGTGAATAGTGATATTCTAGACTGATACTAGTATTTGGAAGGCGACCATGGAAGGAAGCCTAGGGGTGGCTTTGTCTAAGTCAAAAGCCATCATGCGTGTATCGGTAGGGTCTATAGTGCCTAACACGGAAAGTAGGGCTTTCCATTTCTTTGGGCACAACTATAATACTTCCAACGCAGACATAGCAGCTGGTGATTGAGCTAAATCGTCCACGATGCTATAATTATGGGCTGCTTTGGAGTAGTTACCTACTCTCTATTAGGTCCCTTTTCCATCTTTGGCAATGGTTCTATAGGAATCTTTGAAATGGTCAAAGGTGCAGTCGGTGCACTACTACTAGCCCCTGACATAGTGTAGTCTGGTGGGGTGTCGTAACTGTACTTCCGTGTTTGGAAAAACATTTCTTCCCCATTCATGTAAATTTCATGGCTTTTTTTCCTGGAATCATCTAGGTTTTGTTGCTGAGTGCTGACCATCCCTTGGTGGGGGAAAAGTTCTTGCATAACAGCGGGTTGCTGGGAAGATCCTCCTTGTCCTTTGTTACTCTAAAGCTTTTCTAGCTCAGGGAGATCGGGACAGTGGTGAGTATAGTGCTCATACTCACCATATATTGAAAAAGAATGTTTTATTCGCAGAGGTGGCCTTTTGCCTTGCCGTTGGGCATTTTTTGGCTCCTGTTTTTTATTCTTGCTAGAGTTGCCTCCAACCTAGGATCACGGTGGGCATTGTTGGTTGCTGCCCCCTATCCAGGGTTCCATTTTGGATTTTTATTTTTATTTTTTCTTAACCATGTTAGGAGGGTAGTTCTCCTAGTTATACTGGTGTGGTTGATTTTTGGACGACTGCACAAAGTTCATCTGTGCATTGGTTTGCGTAGGTGTGTCGTGTGCTTGGGACTGAGCATAACCTTGTCCCTTGTTTGCACCTGGCCATTGGGGGTGGACCTCCTCCGTCAGTGTTTCTTTCTACTTACTCGGTCCCCTCAGCCAGAGGATAGGGTCCTTCTTGGTGATACACTTGTGCCCTACTAGTCAAATCTTGCTAAGGCATGTGATGACTTTCAAATCTGGGTTGAGACATGTTCTGGGGAGAATTATGTGTGTAACCGAGATTTTTACTACTGCTGCCTAGGTAACCTTGGGTCATTGACCCAATTAATCCATCTACAGAATTTGGCACGCATGAAAATTCTTGATAAGTTTACAAGCTCGGGACGTTAGGCAGGATATTGTAAATATATCCTGACTGCGTATAAATCAGTTCAAGCTCCCGGGCTTTACTGATTGCATCCTCTTCGGATGTGGGGTATTTCTACACCACATCCTTTGAAACCTCTGTCATCATAGTTTTCAAGAATAAATCTAAGAGGACTCGATCGTCGAGTTTAGCTTTGCATAAAATGCAACACCACCTCCATTCATGAAGATGGTCAGAGATATGGACGATGAGGGGTTGTCTAAAATGAGTTAGTAGCTCCATTACCGAATCATGGTGAATGGGTAACTGAAAATAAGTGAGGAACACAGTAACGAGGGCACTAAAGGTTCCATGTGAAGCAGGAGGTTTCTCCATGTACCACTTCGCGGCTACTCCTGTAAGAGTGTGTTGAAATAGCCTTAATCGAATAGTGTCATCGATGATACTATTCGATGAGCACCACAGGTGAAAGGTCATTAAATGATTACCTAGGTATTCTGCTTGCTTTCCTTCGAACTTTGGTATATCTGAAGGGAGATTTATGCACATGGGAGGCCATCAAGGATCGTGTGCGATGGGATCATTTGTGAGATTGGTTAAATCGGGTAGATTCAACGCATCTAAGAAGGAGGTTGATTCCATGGCAACGTGTGAAGACAAAAATTTCTAGTTAGAATGAGGGTTAGTCTGTGACGTACCCTAATGTATGTTCAGCTAGCTTCCCAAATGGGACATGCTCCTCTGCCCCCTAGGGGTCGAGGGGGGAGTGGTGTGCGGTGTGGTGTTGGGAGACCAACTAGGGTTCCCAACTATGGTCGCTCCAATGAAGGATGAACCAATGATGGTGGAAGTGTTCCATCTTTGATGCCTGAATAGCGAAAGACCTGGAACCCCTCCTTGTAATGGGGGGAGGTCCAAAAGATGCCTAGATCGACGAGGTTTCATTGGGACCATTGGGATGCCAACCAGGTGAGGTTTTGGAAAACTTTGAGAGGATAGAGTCTATGATCACGAGAAATTTATGGCCACATACATAAAACAAAGCAAAAATGAAATTAATTTTCCCTTTAACTTAATCTATGTGATCAATCAAGCAACAAACATTGTTTTTTGTTTGTTCGCGCGTGATACTCAAAATACTAGAAGACCTATGCGCCTAAAGCACTCAAAAGTAATTGGGCCTAGATAATATTTCTTGCAAGTGTTGGCACAATGTCCCATAAGAGCTGGCGATGCCCCCAGTCAGCCGAAGAGAATCCACCAAGGTAAGGGTAAAGGGTCTGGTGCTTGCCTGCATTGTCACCTATAGGGTAAAGGATGCCCTAATTTTTGGCCACTAAAAACCACCATCCCACGTGAGCGTTAGAGTCTTGGGCTTCTTGGTAGTTAGCTAACAGTACCAAGTATCAACCGGGTCAGGTAGCCCCAACTGATACCACACGCACTGTGCCTAAGCCTAACCCCCTATGAATCGGGTCTCTGCCGCGCTCGGGTTTTCTTTTCCATGGGATGATAGGTGGATTTTAAGTTTCATAAATACACAAATTATATGTTTCAATATGTATTATGATCAAGGCGGCTTATTGGATGCCTACCCCCTTGATCCTAACTTTAACTATAAATTCTTTTGTGGCCCCTGTGGGGAGAATTTAGTGAGTTTTGGTTAAGTTAGTTTTAGGTGTCTTCCTTTGCTTAGTGGGTGAGTGTGTGTGAGAATATAGTGAAAAATATCATAGTTTGAACATATGGATATCAGTGATCCTTTACAAAAGTCCACTAGTTAAACTATGTGATGTTGTTCCTGGCTCAAATGGAAAACATTTGCGGATAAGGAGCCGCTTTCAAATTTTCCTACTTAATCTATGTCACTAAATAAAGGGAGATGGTGAATTGTAAATATAGAGCGTTCATATGCTTACCTAGGATAACTGAATGGTGCAAAGGTACCAGATATTACTTGCTCTAATCGAAAAATCAATCCTAGTCCCGCAATCCCTAATGCATAAATTGAACTGAACTAAAAAATTCCTACACTAGAAAATAAAACTATCTTACTTGGACTAGTTAATCTAAGTGTGCATACCAGAATTTTCAAAACATAAATCGTTCCGAAAGCAATGGTTAATTCACCCCCTACTTAAACTATGTGAAGATTTTTTGCAAAAAACCAACTTAAATGAAAACTAACTCTAAGCCTACAGAAGGAAGCTAAAAGTGAGTTCTCAAAAGCTGTGGGTTATCAACACAAGTGCTGGCGGATACATTAGGGGATTCCCAGAACACTTAAAAGCAGAAAAATTCAGAATATAGAGAAAAAAAATCTCATTATGTGATTTGCGTGGAAAAGGCTCTGACAGGTGTGCTTTCCTGCACGCAGGTCAGTGCTGAACGCGCACACTGCACATCTGTGAGAAAAAACTGCGCGCAAAAATCCTGCAAGTAAAATTATTAGGAGCTTCCTTCTTCAGTTTGTCACTCCAAGTGAATCTAGGGACTGTAAGATGGATCAGACGACTATTAGCTCCACTCTCCAGCATAGATAAAGGTCTCTTGCAAGAGATGGCACAACAAAATAAACTTGTAAACTGTTAGTGGAGTCGCCAATCCTGTGTTGGTGGATTTGACACATGAGTGTACGAAATCACACCAATTTAAGGGGTGTGGTCTACCCCTATAAACTATTGGTCATAGGTAGAAAGTGGTGGAGCTCAAAAGCATATAATCTAGAGGAAAAAATATGCGAATGTATGCTCAAAGTAAACTAAAAAACTAAAACACAAATATACAAAATATATTGAAGAAATTCAAAACGATAATAATGCAAACGATGGCTCAAAGGCCTCTTCTTATTAAATTTTTGAAATGGAGAAGAAATTTTAGCCACTTTCCAAATGCCCCCTAGGCAATGGCTCTAGGTCTCGATGCAAGGATGTTGGTTTCCAAGCTCTGCCTCTGATGCAATCTACTCTGTCTCCGTTGTGATGGACTAGGATTGTTGGGTGGCCAACAATTGATTCCCCTCTATCTCCAGCTCCGGGTCACACACTGCTGGTATTGATTGGGAAATTATGGCTAGCATATCAATCTGATCACCATTGATTCATCTCTTGGTTGCTTTATATAGGGGATTTCAAATCCTCCTTCCCTCCCTTGGTACATGATGGATGGTGACTCAAGGAAGAGGTATGATTCCATTGTGTGCTCCAAATATTCCTTTGTGTGCTCACACAGTGTCTAAGGAGATGGTGGTGGCTGTCCTTAAGTGGCTTCATATAAGGAGTAAATGTCCTTTGCTTTGTGTGGTCCCGAAAAGTGACATTTTTCCATTTCCAGGAATGCGCGCTTATCGGGCAAAAAGGCGCGCAAAAGGCACTCTTCTCAAAGGATTAATCGCGCAATTTAGCATTTAAGACTAGTTCGAATCTTATTTTCTCAAAACCTTAGAGATTTTAAATACTTCTTGATTCCATAATGTGTTCTTGCCCTATAAATCTTTAGGCTTGACATTAATTAATGCCATCTTCTGTTGTACGATTTTCCAGTGTTAACAATAGTGAATAGAATTTCTTCGATAGGAGCAATTATTGCTCTTTGGCTGGGTATGTAATAGGCCTAAAATTTGCGGATGAATTCAAGGGCATTGTGGGTATGGGGAAATATGTAATGAGGTAAATTTCATTCCCACGGTCCAATATCATCGAACTTGTCTATGTACTTGTCTTCCAGCAAACAATACATCTCAAAAAGCTCGAATTCAAAGAAGGTTTCATGAATTTTATAGTCTCTATCGGCTAAAGGGATGTGGTCTAGATAAATAGGAGTATGGATAAATGGATTAACAAGATCATCCTACCATTTTTCCTTAGGTGGCATGATTTAATCTATTTTAGAGAATTGAAAAGGTTTAAGAAAAAGGACAAGTTATCAAGACTGCGTCAAGCTCTGGGACTGGTGAAGAAGGCACACTGAAAGCAATGCTAGGTTCGGTAATGATCAAATGAATTTCTCTAATACTTTGTAAACTTGTAACAATTTTATAGAGTGCAGATAAAAAGACAAGGTACAAGTGTAAAGGATCATTATGAATGATTTTATACAACATTAGCAGTTTCCATTGATTGTGGCGTGGGTCCGTTGTATTAACAATCAATTATGAATTAAATGTGTCAAACAGGTGTTTTTCTGTGGGAAGGGACTTAATTAGTAACAGACACAATCAAGGTGGCATGATAAGATTGGTGCTTAACGGACAGAATTGCAGTTTTGGTATCGGAGGGGAAAACAAATTTCGGGGGGCCATGAGGCATTAAGTGGTTTGAGTGAAGTGGGGTGCAAAATGCATAGGAGGCGCCATGTTAGTGTGGGCCTGAAAAGAAAAACTACTATTTTTGGACCCCCCCCCCCCCACAATGGTAAATCTCGGATGGAGAGGGGGGGAAAAAAAAACTACAATATCCCAAAAGTGAGAATGCAGTAATATTGAAACACAATATAAGAACTGCAACAAAGTAAACAATAAATCTAAATACACATCATAATGCACAGAAATAGATGAGGGATTTTATTATATGGGAGGTGAAAAAGAAAGTACAACAATGCTCAAAATATGAGACATTCAAGCCATAGGGTTTGCCTGGAATGACCCTGCAATGATCCCACAAGAGGGACTGCGTAACTACTGAACTGCTGGAAGGTAAACTGCATTGTCCCTGCTACAATTGTTGGGACTGCAACTGCCTGAATGATAGAAAGTCAGATCTAGGAAAAATGGGAGCTCCGATGATGTTGAAATCATAGATCTGGGCTCTATAATGGATACCCAAGATAACCTACAAAGGGTTTCTCAGATTTGTCAATCTAATAAAACCACCCTCTTAGGGCTTCACATATATACTGTTGGATATGTAGAACTAGATCTAGATATGATGATATGATGACTGCAATTATGCACAATCAGATCTATGCAAAAATGGTTGATCCCTTCTCTTGATCCTTGGGCTAAAAGCTCAAGATATAGCTCCTCCAACCTCTTCCACTGAAAATAGCTGTTGGATGAACAAAATCTTTAGAAAACTGCGTTGTTAGAGAGGAAGGCTTAATAACCTACTGCTAGATGTGTCAAATCAGCTCCTAAGTGATGGAAACAATAGATCCAATGTGGGGAGATGATCCCTCACAGGATTTCCAGGTGAAATACTGGAAACTTCCATCCTCCAATAGATCTACAGGACTAGTCTTCGCAATCCTTGAAGGGGTTGTTGTTGCATGGAGGTAAAACCCAATGGCCTGAATAATGGATATAGATCTGTTGCTCCTGGAAGACTGAATGTGAAGAAAAAAGTGGTAGGATGAAACCTCCACTAGTTTCCTAGCTGAATGGTAGAAACAACCTTCTGGAGATGGCACAAATGCCTGATAAGGAATGTAGTACAACCCTCTTTCAAGAGCTACTCAATGAAAGAGGAGGGATTCTCACTCGGGAACACCCTGTGCTAAACAGCACTACAATATTAGCTAAACAACTCAAGAATGCATATAAATGTCCAAAGACAAGTCTAGATCTAAACAGATCAAGAACTTAATAATCCAAATCATGCCTTCCATTGTGCCTTCACCTTTTTTATATAGATATGAGCCTTCCATAGGCTAGGCCCACTCCAAAACTGCACTGTACATGTGGACATAAGTCTCCATGGTTGATTGCACTGTTTCTCCATGTCCTCCATCATGTTCACATGGGGTGATCACCCTCTCCATCATGTGTGCATTAAATGCATCACTTCCTCCACTATCTTATCATAAGTGCTTTATGATCTTCTTTGAATGCACTATGATCTCATTTGACCTTATCAAAGATGCTCATGATTTTCCATTTAAGATCCATGATTTTATTTGACTATTTCATCCTCCATAATCTATCTCATAAATGAGACATGATCTCCATTAATGGAGCTGCTCCACTACTCCATGATTTTACATCTAGATATAGAATATCCACATACACACATAAAAAGTGGATTTTATTCATCTTTGAGGATTATGGGTCCCTCCACCCTTTTATTTACTTAATTAATTAAGTTTATTAAGAACTCTAATATTCCAAATATCATGTGAAAATTTCGGAATATTACATTCCTCCCTGGCAAAATGTTTCTTGTCTTCAAGCAACTAAAAAAGTAGATGCTAGAGCAATCTGTCCCCGTCCAAATGGCATCCACACAAGGAAGGTCTCCCCATTTGCTACAACAAGTTATGTATACCTAGCACCAAATTTTCCTCTCTAGAATGTCTGGAGTGATCTCTAACTATGTGGCTAGATACCCCTCATCAATCATGAAGCTCCAAGTGACAACCACAAGCTATCCAACACCCTCCACAGTACAGAGATACATAAATATAGCTGGTTCCTTCAACAAGAGGAAATATCAAACTCACAAAGTATACCTCCATCCCATGCTACATGAAGTAGATAGAGGATTTTCATGCCTCCATCATTAGCCATGTTGGCCTTGTTGGATCTAAGCACCATCGCAACATTGTACAAAAGAAGAAGTAGAGATATATGGGTAGACAAAGATGTCAAACCATATTCTCCCAATAGTAGCCAACACAAAAATTCTCCCTGCTGCAACACCATACCATCAAGATACCAAGTATGGTGTCCATACTCTCCAAGTTGTAGGGTGAATCCTCCACCGGTTTCCTAGCTAAATACTAGAAACAAACTCCTAAAGATGGCACCAATTCCTGATAAGGAATGTAGTACAAACCTCTTTCAAGAGCTACTCAATGAAAGAGGAGGGATTCCCACACGGAAACACCCTGTGCTAAACAACAATGAAATCTTAGCTAAACAACTCAAGAATGCATAGAAATGTCCTAAGGCAAGTCTAGATCTAAACAGATCAAGAAATGAATAATCCAAATCATGCCTTCCATTGTGTCGTCACCTTCATTATATAGATATGAGATTTCCATAGCCTAGGCCCACTCCAAAACTACGTTATACATGTGGACATAAGTCTCCATGGTTTATTGCACTGTTTCTCCATGTCCTCCATCATGTTCACATGGGGTGACCACCCTCTCCATCATGTGTGCATTAAATGCATCACTTCCTCCACTATCTTATCATAAGTGATTTATGATCTTCCTTTAATGCACTATGATCTCAGTTGACCTTATCAAATATCCTCATGATTTTTCATTTAAGATCCATGATCTTATTTGACTGTTTCATCCTCCATATTCTATCTCATAAATGAGACATGATCTCCATTAATGGAGCTACTCCACTACTCCATGATTTTAGATCTAGATCTAGAATATCCGCATACACACATAAAATGTGGATTTTATTCATCTTTGAGGATTATGGGTCCCTCCACCCTTTTATTTACTTAATTAATTAAGTTTATTAAGAACTCTAATATTCCAAATATCATGTGAAAAATTGGGAATATTACACAAACAAGGACCGTCGGATCGGTGGCGGAAAGATCTAATAGGCGGACAGATGGGCGCACTTTAAAATGATGTGATATGACGTTTTTTTGGGTTGTGGTGAGTTTATTTTAGAATGAAAATTAGGATATAGGATAATAATATGCCAAGTTTTTGTTATTTATGTGCCCAAATGTTTAGACTTACAATAAAATCATATCATCCCTTTTCCTCTTCATATGATAAAACCTTTGAAAACCCAAACTTAAGATAGGCATTTTAGTTCTTTTCAAATCTCCAACACAACCTCTACCTACCCATTTAATTTCATTTATTTTGCTAAACTAATGATTTTTCTTCTTTTCTTAGGGTGCGTTTAAGCTAGCAAACCCACATCACCTTTTTCTTATAAAACATCAAACCTACTCTATCACTTATCTCTCCTATTGATTCAGATTAAACAGTTGAATCAATTCCATTTTCTACCTAACTACTGATTTTCAAAGATTAAATTTTTTGGCAAATATTTATTCACTAGCCTAATTAACATAAATTCAGAATTTCTCAATCATGATTATGTTGTATGATCTGAACAAAAAATCTAGTTTTATGGAATTTCTAAACAAGTTACACAGAATCTTATTTGATTTTGACATAAAGAAAATTGATCTAGCAGTAGTGGCATTTGAATTTTTAACACTTTCAATATTATTATATTTTTTCTTTTGTGGGGTTCTTATTCTCTTTTTTATTCTTTTCAACTTTCTTTCTTTTTTTCTTTTTCTTCATATTCATTTTTTGACATAACCTCTTTTGATTTTCTTTTATATATATGTTTTTTAGGAAATCATTTTCATATTGAAAATTATTTACAATGTAAAATTACAAATATACTATACACAATCACATTGAGATCCTATAAAATATAGGACCCTAACACCCTCCTCTGATGCAGCTAGATCAGAAGTACCCTCTCCCTTGACCAAGTTCTTGAGAGCTCTTGTGTTTCCCTCTTGGATTCGTCTAAGTGACCTTTATCACCTTATTTTTATACACATAGGAAGGGCTTCTCCAAAATTTCACTCTAGGGATTTTTACAGCTATCTCAAGGATTAATATCATCAATTTAACCTAGACAACCATGTGAAAACCCCAACATTGACTTCAAAATTTCATAACTCCTCAATGACAACTTGGAATCAGTTGATTCTCATTGCGTTGGAATCGTATCTGGAGCACATATCATCCGCATCCATCACATGTTGTGAATACATCATGGTTTTAGCCCAAATCATGATGGGTGAAAAACCCCCAAGCTTTGATCTCAAGCCCACAAGCCCATTTATGGCTCTTTGACCTCCAACCGACTCCAACCGATTAGGGTCCTATAATTCATAAGGTCAAATGGTGATTGAACATTTTATTTTAGTTCATTATACATTATAAATAATATTTCATTCTGTAAATGATTTCGAAGAAATAAAAAATAAAAATAAAATTGTAGGGGACAGAAAAAAAATATAGAAAAAAAGTAAAGGAAATCAAATAAAAATAAAAAATAAGGAAAAAGAAAAGACAAAAGGAAAAGTTATATGAGAAATGTCCCCGTAGGTGAGCTAGTCCAAATGCCACAAGAAAAATTAAAAATTTCAATCAAGAGCTTCATTTACAAATGCTACAAATGAGTGCATATTGTTTAAATGCCACTTAGAATTGATTGTTATTTTGTCAAATAGATTAGGTTAGGATAATAAATCAACCATATAGTTTGATATTTGTTGAAATGGTTAGTTAGATTAGAGAAAATCGGGCTGCAACCTTAAATGCGCCCTTATATTAAGTTTTTAGTTTAGGTGCTAACAAAGCATTAAGCTTGGACTAATTACACTTTAGAGCGCATGCAATAAAGGATGGATTATAAAATATTCATAGAGTGAAAATTTTGGTTAAATAACTAACAGTCCATATTAGATCTCGCCCGGATCAATGGTGGTAAAATCATTTCGGCTCCCCCGAGCTCCACAATTCTTCACTCATGGGAGGGGTTTGAAATAGGTAGACTAACAAGGTAACATGGCACCCTCACGACAGTTCACACCCCCCCCCCCCCCCCCCTGAAGAGTCCATGTTGCTGACCACCTTCTCATGTGCCAATAATACCATGCCACGTTACCTGCCTGACCCCATTTCCACTCAACTCACCTCCTCCACTCACTCTCTACCATCTCACCTTGTCAGACCGCACAACCTCTAATCTTTTGACCATTTTATTAGCCCCCCCATATCCCTTACACCCTCAATTAAACATGGCCTCCTGGCACTCTTGTACCACATCAAACAACCATTGATACCATTAATAACTCCCGCTCCTATGCACCATAAATGCTCCCCTCGCAACGGTAAAATGGTAATGACATACCAAACTAATATTTTATTTATTACGGATACACTGTAAATCTATTTTCCCTCACTAATTCTTTTTCCTACAAGCTAATTGCTACAGGTTTCATATTGTGACAAGAACCAGTAAATCCCCTTGTCATTGTAGTTCAAGAACAAACCCCAAATTAGCTCCATATTACAGGCATCATCCCCACCTCTGTACCTTCCAATCAACCTCCAAATCCAGGTAATTCAAACTTTTCTTCATATCCTTTTGATTTGCAGTTTACTAATGAACCCAAAAGGCAAATCCTGCAAGAATAAAGGGAAGAAACCCCCTGAGAACTTGATGCTTCCCCCTCCCATTGATCTGGATCACTTGCATCTTGTTGATTTGCAATATAAAATTACAGACACCATTTGTGAAATCGACTTGCTCAAACTTCACATTTGGTTAAAACAAAAATACCTTGACCATCAAGATGAGCTAAGAATATGGGAGTCTTCCCTTCCACATTTTATTTTTCCTAAGCCTCACTTATTCCTTGAACTTATTTCCTGGTATCATGCTAGCCATGTACCATCTCAAAGATCCATAGTAAGTCGTAATGGTGAATTTCTCCTCACCATTACAGCTGAAGCCATATCCAAAATGCTTAAAGTCAATTATTCTAAGTCTGGCATGCCTTTGTCCAAATATTATCTCGCCGAATTATATAAAAATATGAATTTCCCACAAAGAGTGAAAATCTTTGAGATATTTCTCCCTGAAGATGCACAACTTCCTAAAACTAATCCTCCTTATTCCTCCTCAATGTTTCGAGAAGAAGCCAATAAAATCATCACCATTATTTCATATATCCTTGACTATTATTCATACTAATGGGTTGATGAAGCCATTATTGGTTTCCTATAAATCTCTGCGATAGAAGATAAGCCCATAATTTTTAATTACAGTCAATATATTGCAGATGCCATGCATGATCAGTTGGATAAATTTCTCACAGAGGGACCCTTTAAGTATTTTTTTGTATTGGTGTACTTTTCCATCTACAATTAATTAGACATGTTTAATTTTACGCTACAGAGGATAAATGAGTAGGGTGAAGCCCAATTAGTAATACATTGGACATCCTTGGTAAGAAGGAACTCCACATAATTTTTCGTCATAGAGTATGTAGATCAGTTCTTGTGCACAGTAGTTTTCCTTCTAAATACTGAATTGGAGCCCTGGATAGGAGCAAATGTTCAGAAGATTTTAAACTTAAATCATCAAGTAAAGACAGGTGACTAGTATTTGATGGGCCTCTCAATTAGACATAAATTAAGGCCTATCTAACCTTTCTTAGGGCCATCTACCTTTCTTATGCACATAAAAAGATAGACTAAATCTCTCCTAATACACTTAATAATGTTTTCTTATGCTTTAATATTTTCTTAGGAAGGTTGAAAGGTAATTGCATATTTGTGTCTAATATTGGCTATTTTTGTAGAATATTGTGAGATTATTTGGCAGATTATGCAGATTTGGAGAAGGAGATAATTTAGGGACTTTCTTTGTGCCACTGGAAGATGAAGGATGAAGAATAAATGAGCACAATATCAGGAAACTATTGAGAAATATTGGAGATATTTAAGGGGGTTTTCCACCCTCCTTAAATCTCAAAGGCAGCGAAAGGATCCTCATGAAATCCCCTCCAAAAATTCAAATTCCAGAGGAAACCAAGCATTGAATACCAAGTGCACTCAAGCCATACTTCAGTTGGAGTTAAGTGGACTCATTACCTATTTCTTAGGAGCTGTTGGGATCTGCCCTTGAGGATAAATAAATCTGATCAAGAAATAATTAGGATCGATTCCGGTGGATTCTGGTCCATTCGATGTAGTCCATTCCATTCCATTTTCATTTGATTCCATCCCATGCCATTCATTTTCCATTCTATTAGGCTTTTGTTGTTTAACACCTTCGGGATGTAATAAGATTGTATTTTTAATGAAATGAGTATTCAGATGAATTTTTATTGATCTAGTTCCAGAGAGCTAGGCTCCTGGGTTAGGGCCCAACCCATGTGCCTCAACTTCTCTATTGTTACCATTCTTTCCTTTTTGCCATTTAGCTAGTTTTCTTTTTGTCATTCAATTAGTTCTTCTTCTGATAGTTTCATTGCTGTTTAGTTTTTCTTTCAGATTGTTGTTGTAGTTTTCATTTGCTTATGAGAGTAATAGAATAGAGGAAAAATCAAAAAGTTCTGGATTGAGCCTTCCCCTATCATCTCTGTCCATAGAGTTTGAAGATGGTAGACCTTCCCATAGGCCAAAATTTACTTCCAGTTCACTGTTTCTGAGGAAGGAATTGCATTACTAGTCCAAGTCTTTCTTTCACTATATTATCACGCATTCATCTATTTTTTGTGCATGGATCAACCCAGTTGTTTGTAGTAATAAGCATCAAACATTCCAAAGAAGTTCATTCAGTTGTTTCGCATCATTTTCTAATTCCTCTCCATCTCTATCTTCACAATCTGCACAATGCTGTTACGCACTCCATTTCCATTTTTTCTCGCTTATTCTCACTGCTGCAACCACCTTATTATTCATAAAAACACTCCAACCATTCAGCCCGCCTTATTCATTTTTTTTTTCTTAGTCATGGTTGCCTTACCCTTTTTATCGAAAAATGCTTGAAAACCATTGGAGTTCGACCTCCACCCTTTTTCCTCGAACTTCCCGCTACCGTAATTTTCTCACCGCAAATCACAAATTTTATTTTGTTCCCGTTAATACTTACCGCTCCCGACACCGATTATGATATCCTCCATACTCCGCCGCATCGCAAATCGCAATCGCATTTTTATTTGGTACCCGTTAACACTTACCACTTCCAATGTTGATTGCGATACTGGTATCGCACTCCACCACGAGTCCCACCACCACGTCACCCATTGCATTTCACATTTTGCAACCTTTTCCCCTTTTCCTTTAATACTTACGACTCTTGTCTACCGATTGCGGTATTGTGATATCACATATCGCAGATCGCAATATTTATCCCGTCGCAAATCGCATTTCACAATCTTTATCTTCTCCTTGTTAACACTTATAGCTCCTGTCTGCCGATTGAAATATTGTGATATATCATATCGCAGATCGCAACCTTTTCCTTTTTTCAAATTGCATTTTTCTTCCTCTCCCGAACTGTACTTTTTCTTCTTCGCCATCGCACTTTTCAAGCATTTCGCGACAAAGAATTTTTTGTGTTATAATGAAGTTTTAGTAAGGTTTAAACCCCCTCCTTCAACTTCTAAGAATTGTTTCATTATTTAAGCCCTCCATTAGCCTCTTTAGCCTTCCATATTGTATTTATTTCATCAATCCTCCTCTCTTCTTGATAGGTTTTTTCCTGATGATGGGTGTTTCTTTAGACCTGAAACGTAGATGCAAAAATGGATACTGTGGAGATTCTGAATCCCCCAACTCAAAGCTCACATTAGAGAAATATTCAAACTATTATTGGTACCCTGTACGAAAGGGAAACATGGAATGAGATGCGTAATCTCGAAAAAACAAGGGTTAAAATACAAAGAAGGGAGGTTGATCTATTTTTCCTAAAGCAGTGACGTGATTTGGATCTTACACCAACCTGTCAATCACAGGTTACACATCTAGCACACGAAGAGAGAATTTGACCAATTCAGTAAATTATTTTTGATTTGTTGATAATTGTTGGTCAGCTCCTGCTTTATCCTCCTCCCTCATTTTCGTTCCATCTTATATTTATTTCATCAATCCTCCTCTCTTCTTGGCAGGTTTTTTCTTGATGATGGGTCTTCCTTTAAACCCAAAACGTAGACGCATAAATGGATACTATGGACATTCTGAATCCCCCAACTTAAAACTCACACCACATAAATCTTCAAACTATTAAATCAAAACCTTTTCAGTTAGAATTAAGTCATGGATAGCTTAGCTGCATGGATAGAAGCATGGTAGATAGAGCATAAATTAAATTAGTTTCCTTCCAATCATTTCCTTTCTTCCATTTATTTTCAACAAGTTAAATTAGTTTCCTTTCTGCAATTTAAATTAGTTTCTTTTCTGCAAATTATTTTCAGCAAGTAAAATTAGTTTCCTTTCCTATCATTTCTTTTTAGAAATTTAGTTTTGTTTCCTTTCTGTCATTTCCTTTCTAAAATTTATTTTATTTTCATATAAGTGTGACAAACTTCACTGAGAACCCCTAGAAGTAGCACCCTTTCGTAGAGCAGAAGAGGATGACATGAGTAGAATGCATCTGCTATGTATATAGCATTGTCACCTCCAAGTTTGTACAAACCTCGAGTTGATAAAGTAAAGTAGGGCAACCCTTAGGAGTTGCAGCACTCTTGGTGCAATACCAGGGTTCACCACTTTTTGGCGTCATTTTTGGGGAGGTGTCTAGTAGATGCTGTGATTCCTTTTTAGAATTTTTTTATGCATTCCTTTTTCATGTTGTTTCTGAAATATTGAAAAAATACAAAAAATCTGATTTTCATGCCTCATAGGAGTAGGGAAACTCAGAAGTTTTTTAAAAATACTTCTCCAATACAAACCTCCCCACTGGACCACGTGGTGTAGTAAGAACCACATCACCATACACTTTTCAAGGTAGAAGATATGAATGGATATCATGAAAATGAAGAAAATTTTATTGGGTTTCTCATTCAAGATATGGACATCAGTGTACATATGAAGAAAATCCCTCCATCTTTCCTTCCCAACTTCCATGGTATGAGGACAGAGGATCTAGAAACATTTCTCTTTGAATTTGAGATAATTTGTAGATCTTATGGCTACTTATCACACACTCAAAAATTGAGATTTTTTTCTCCAACATTGAAGGATAAATATCTTAAATTGTTCATGAGTCCATGTACTAATTCAATAAGATCATAGAATGATATGCAAAAGATATTTCTGGAAAAATATAAAGATCGTGATATTAAAGAAGAAATTTTTATAATGAACCAAGAAGAAGATGAGAGCTTTGATGATCTAATATAGAGGTTCATGTATAATGTTAAGAGGGAAAATTTGCATCATCTAGGATTTGACACACTAAAAACCCTCTTACTTAGAACAATTAGGGATGAGTGGATTGATCTCATTAATATCATGAGTAGAGTAGACATATACCAACCTTCATTTGAAGAAATTTGTGAAACATGCAAGTGCATATCAAGAGGAAGGGAAACAGTAAGTAAGTCATCATCAACATTGGTAAGGCAATATGAACTTGGAAATTTGCTTGATAACTTTAAAACAAAAATTCTCAACAATCTAAGTGAACACGTCGAAATTTTAAGAATGCAAAATGAGCAAAAAGAAGATGTTGATATTTTCATTATCCATGTAGAATTATTTTCTACCAAATCTTTTTCATCATTCCGTGGGTTTAAAAATTTTTACTACGAAGGCAATGGAGCAAGGAAATCACCAAAGAATATATACTATGTAGCTCCAAGGATACCCTGGCAGCCTAGTCAACTTGATATGATGCAAGGGCCCACTTCACAATTTCAAGCTTATTCAAATCCATCTCAAACTAATTGGGACACACTCCCTCCTTGGAAGCCTTGGCCATCTCAACCCCAAAACTAATCTTGGCAACATGGTTGGCAAGGATATTATTGGGGAAATCCACAACATCCTCAATATTTCCCTCAATATCCTCCATACCCAACTCGATGCTATCCCTACCATCCACCTCCTCCATAACCACAGCCTCAATCACATCCATCTCATATATCCACTCCCACTAAACTACCCATAACACCATTTCCAAACCCACACCATGAAGTGTCTTAGCCCACTTACATTTATGAGGTATAACACTACCAAACATATCCTCTTGATCTAAATGATATTCTTATTAGTTCAGGAAAGGTATTGCAAAGAAGATATTTTCTTAATGTCATTGAAGGACAATATCAAGAAGAAGAAGATCCAAAATGAGGAGATCAAAAGATCAAGGGATGCACTTGATGAAGAGTCGGCATCAGAGTCAGATGTTGAGAAAGTTTCCTCATGTTTACCAACATTTCCTCCATGTGTTCAAGAGAACAATCAGCGAAAAGAGGAGATTTGAATATCATAATAGAAGAGGACATCCAAGGTGATCCAAGTCAACACGTGTACTAGGGGCATCACAATTATATTAACATATGGTTCCAAACAATCATTAAGTTGCAGCAACACACTCTTCTCCAATAGTACTTGATACAATCCCAGTGAAATATATTCATCTCTCATATTCAGGTACATGTCAATGCAGTATTCCAAGTGTGCACATGATTTTATCGGTCATATTTATGTGTACATGGATCCATTGGAAGTATTACTATACTTGAAAAAGGTTTTTCTTTTTTCAAGTAGAGTAGGAAAGTGAAAAAAGAAAAAAAAAAAAAAAAAAAAAAAGGGAAGAAGAATAAAGTATCAGGTGAAAATCTCTTTTGAGGTAGATGAGATTGGACCATTGATTGAAAACCTCCATGAGGCAGTCATTGGGTTAAAAAAAAGAAGAGAAAAAAAAATATCCTAGGTGAAAACCTCCTTTGAGGCGCCTAGGCATACCATAGTGGAAAACCTCATTGAGGTAGCTAGTAGGCCTTAAAAAAAATTGCATTTCTCCATGCATCTCACTCTAATGAATGCAGGTGCTCTCCAACCTTTGCAAGCAGAAGAAAAAAACAAGTTTGCACAAAAAGAAAAATTCGGTCAACACCCTGGTTAACGATACTCAAACTTGGACTTCCTATTCCTGTGCTCAGAAGCTCCAAAAGGTTCTCAAGTAGATTATCACATGCAACTTCAAAGCAGCTTCAGAACCACTAAAGACAGCTATAATGTCCATATCAACATCTTCAATTTCACCTGCAAAAACAAATGAATGGTAAGGCTAAGGTATGCAATCATATAACCCTTTCTTCGAATCTATTTTAGCTTAATAAAAAATTAAAAAGCATGGAGAATTTTAGGGGCTAATATTCGCAGGTGGGCTAAGTTTCCATGGTTTTTCCAAAAAAATGATTCGCCAATTTTTATTTTTTTATAAAAGTGATTCGCCCAAATTTTAGAATATAAAATTATTTTACCTTAAAAATCGCCAACATTATATAGAAAATATATATAATATCATTATAAATTTGAATAATTTTACAAATACATCAATAAAGATTTTATATTTTTCACATTAGGGACTAGTCAGATTCGCCAATTTTTTAAACTTCAAAATAATTTTCCATCCTTAAAATCTTCCCTGTTAAAAAGTGTGAGAAGGAACGTTTTTCTTATATAGCCAAAATCAGTAGTAGAACAACCTCAGCCTTATCTAAGAACTAGCCTCACTTTTTCCACCAAGAAGAGGAACAAGACAAAAGTAAAAAGGACTTGAGAAAGTGGGTAGTATGTTGTTCATGTAATGGAAGACAAGGAGTGCCAAAGGGGTAACCAAGGGTGAACTCAGTTAACAAAAAAATAACTCTGAGTTTATTTTGCATGCAATAAAAAAATAAAAGAAAAGAAAGAAAGATAGAAAGAAGAGAAAAGAAAAAATAAAATAAAAGGTGGACCCATCACCTCTTGACATGAAAAATTGAATTGATTAAGGCATATGAGGACCTCCATGAAGCACCTATGAGAAGAAATGAAAGAAGAATAGCAATAATATTAGTAGTAGGAGCAGCGCATGGGTCAATAAATAGAAAACAAAATAAGCCAACATGTAGGAAGAAACATAAGGCATGGAGGATGCATAGGTTTCTCAGAGGATGAGAAACAATTTCAATAGGGGGATGATGATGGGCCTCTAACTTAGACATAAATTAAGGCCCATGTAACCTTTATTAGGCCCATATACCTTTCTTATGCACATAAAAAGATATATTAAATCTCTCCTTCTGCACTTAATAATGTTTTCTTATGCTTTGATATTTTCTTAGGAAGGTTTAAAGGTAATTGCATATTTGTGCCTAATATTGGTTATTTTTGTAGAATGTTGTGAGAATATTTGCGAGATTATGCAGATTTTGAGAAGGAGATAATTTAGGGACTTGCTCCCTGCCACTGGAAGATCAAGATTGAAGAATAAATAAGCACATTATCAAGAAATTATTGAAAAATCTTGGAGAGATTCAAGGGGGTTTTCCACCCTTGTTAACTTTCAAAGGAAGCCAAAGGATCCTCATGAGATCCCCTCCAACAATTCGAATTCCAGAGGTAACCAAGCAACTCAAGACCAAGTGCACTCAATCCATACTTCACTTGGAGTCAAGTGGACTGATTACCTATTTTTAGGAGTTGTTGGTAACTACTCGTAAGGATAAATAAATATGGTCAAGAGATAATTAGGGTTGATTCCAGTGGATTATAGTCCATTTGATGCATTTCATTCCATTCCATCCCATGCCATTCATTTTCCATTCTATTAGGCTTTTGTTGTTTAAGACCTTCGGGATGTAATAAGATTGTATTTTTAATGCAATGAGTATTCAAATCAATTTTTATTGATCTAGTTCTAGATAGCTGGGCTCGTGGGTTAGGGCCCAACCCATGTGACTCAGCTTCTTTGTTGTTACCATTCTTTCCTTTCTACCATTTAGCTAGCTTTCTTTCTGTCATTCAATTAGTTCTGCTTTTGATAGTTTCATTGTTGTTTAGTTTTTCTTTCAGTTTGTTGTTGTAGTTTTTAATTTTCTTATGAGAGTAATAGAATAGAGGAAAAATCCAAAATTTGTGGATCGAGCCTTCCCCTCTCATCTTTGTTCATAGAGTTTGAGGAGGGTATACCTTCCCATGGGCCAAGAATTACTTTCTGTTCATTGTTTCAGAGGAAGGAATTGCATTACCAGTCCCAGTATTTCTTCACTGTATTATCATGCATTCATCTATTTTTCATGCATGGGTCAATAGGGTTGTTTGTAGTAATGAGAATCAAACGTTCCAAAGAAGTTCATTGAGTTGTTCCACATCATTTTCCAATTCCTCTCCATCTAGGTCTTCACAATCTGTGCACTGCTGTTATGCCCTCCATTTCTACTTTTTCCTGCTTATTCTCACTACCACACCCACCTTCTTATTCATAAAACTACTTCAACCATGTAGCCCGCCTTATTCCTTTGTTTTTATTAATCATGATTTCCTTACCCTTTTTAACGCAAAACACTTGAAAACCATTGAAGTTCGACCTTCACCCTTACTCCTCGAAATTCCCGCTACCGTACTTCGCTCACTGCAAATCACAACTTTTATTTTGTTCCTGTTAATCTTATCACTCGTGATGTCGATTGTGATATCCTTCATACTCTGACGCATCAGAAATCACAATCGCATTTTTATTTTTTACCCATTAACACTTACCTCTTCCAATGCTGATTGCGATATTGGTATCGCACTCCGCCACCAGTCCCACCACCATGTCACCCATCACATTTCACATTTCGCAACCTTTTCCAATTTTCCTTTAAGACTTACCGCTCCTGTCTGCCGATTGTGATATTGCGATATCGTATATCGCAGATTGCAATCTTTATCCTGTTGCAAATCACATTTCGCAATATTTATCTTCTCCTTGTTAACAGTTACTACTCCTATCTTTTGATTGTGGTATTGTGATATCACATATCCCAGATCGCAACCTTTGCTCTTTTCACAAATCTCATTTCTCTCCCACTTCCGAACTGTACTCCCGCTTCTCTTCCATCGCACTTTTCCAAGCATTCCTCTCCAAAGCATTTTTTGCTCTATAATAAAGTTTTAGTAAGGTTTAAACCCCCTCCTTCCACTTCTAAGCCTTGTTTCATGTGTTAAGCCCTCCATTAACCTCTTTAGCCCTTTTTACTCCAAGATGCGGATCAACACTTCTTCAATTAGACTTAAGTCATGGATAGCTTAGTTGCATGGATAGAAGCATGGTAGATAGATCATAAATTAAATTAGTTCCCTTCCCGTCATTTCCTTTCTGCAATTTAAATTATTTTCCTTTCTACCATTTATTTTCAGCAAGTTAAATTAGTTTCCTTTCTGCAATTTAAATTAGTTTCTTTTCTGCTATTTATTTGCTGAAAATTAAATTAGTTTCCTTTCCTTCCATTTATTTTCAGAAATTTAGTTTAATTTCCTTTCTGTCATTTCCTTTCTGCAATTTGTTTTAGTTTCATTGAAGTGTGAAAAGACTTTATTGGGAACCCCTAGAAGTAGCACCCTTTCGTAGAGCGGAAGATGATGACATGAGTAGAATGCATCTGCTTTGTATATATCACTGTCACCTCCAAGTTTGTACAAGCCCCGGGTTGATAAAGTAAAGTAGGGCAGCAACATTTGTGCAATACCAGGGCTCACTTGTATTTATACCATAATTATACATAAATCAGTGTGTATGGGTGTGAATTTACACCCTATAGGTTACTAATATATGTACCTATGAGACTTTTCTCATTAGAGTACATAAGACAGATGATTCATAAGGATGAAATGCACTTTGTGGCTACCAAGAAGAAAGCAAAGTTTAAGGTTAAAGCACATGTAGGGCCCTTTGTCTGCAATGATAGAAAAACTGGCTGAGAAGTTAATTTATAGCTAAAACAAATGAATTTCAAGCTAATTTTCACATGGTCCTCTGACCATTTTGGTTTAATTAGAAGTTGAGAGTGGAGAAAAAAAAACACCATATACACATACTCTTCACCGAGAAATCGAGATTATATGAACCAAACCCAATGGGAAGAGAACACCATGCAAGAGGCAGAGGATCATGTTATCTCCACCACAACCTCTCAGACACCTGCACCCCAGGAGAAACAGGAAAAAATGGAGAAACGAATAAGAGAGGAGTCCCCAATCAGAGAAATTGGAGCCAAAATAAATTTAATTTATAAAAAAGAAGAAGAAGAAGACAAATTCAGCACCAGTATTTCAGACAGAAAAAAAAGGGAATGAAACCATTGTGCTGAAAAGACCTCATACATCCACTCGAGATGATGATCTCATCACATTCTCCCCTTCTCCTTCAACTACAAAAGATCCTCCTCAAAATTCACACTCAACAGAGTTGGTTCAAAACATTGTTGAGCCCAACATATTTGTAAAGTACAAGGCTATTAAGTAGAGAAATGAAATGATTTCTTCAACTACAAAAGATCCTCCTCAAACTTCACAGTCAATAGAGTTGGTTCAAGACACTGTTGAGCCCAACATATTTTCAAAGTACAAGGTTGTTAAGTAGAGAAATGAAATGATTAAGGCCTCCACCTATTCAAAATTTTGGAAGTAGAATGAAACATAAAAACATAGGTTTCTTTCAACCTTTGATACTAAGAAGGTAAAAATGCAGATTTCCTTCCTAGAAGTGAAAGTACCAGCTCCAAAGACATCAACAAATTATGAATATCATTTTTTTTCATTTGATGCCAAGCAAATCCATCCCATTGATAAAATGGAAATGCATAAGAAGTTTAGTTAAATGATGTATCCTTCACTGAAAAATGCAACTATGTCAGCTTCAATATTATAGGGCTTAATGAATAATATGCAGATTCACCTCAAATTGGAAAGGATTACATCCTTACCCAAAGACACAAAAATTAATTCATTGGATGACTTAATAATCAAATTGGGATACAATCCAAATTATATGAAGGTTGCAGAAGAGATAATAAAGAGGAAAAATGTTGATATTGTAGCATTAAGAAAATAGTGGAAACTACCTACCAATAAATACCCACAAGCCAATGAATTTGGAGAAATAGAGGAGGAGAAAGAAGAGATGTTTAAGATTATTATTGAGCAAAATAGTCAGATTAGGGAAATGGAGGTAGAGTTAGAGAAATTTCTGAGAGAAAAATAGCAGACAACATAGTTAGCAATATTCCCTCTTACAACAGTTCCCATTTCAATAGCTAAAACACCAGGTGCATCCACATCCACGTCTTAACCAACACAGATAGTAGATGAGTTAGTCAAAGCTATGGAAAACCTAAATCTTCACCAATAAGAGATTGCAAGATTAAAAGCTTAGTTAAAAATAATGTGAACAAAAGTTGAAGATTGACAGCTCTTATGTTACAACAATGTTACCGATGAAATAGGTAACCGCAATGTTACCTACTTTTTTTTGGTAGCATAAAAAGCACCTGATTTTGAAAAGTGGTGATGCAGAATCACCATTTTTTTTTTTGGTGCACATTTTTGACACTCTAAAATTTTTATTTATGAAGTATGAATATTTGTTTTAAAATGTTAGTGATTTTCATGCTAATTTTGAAATGTATTGATGCAACATCAATTTTTTTTTTTTTTTTTTTTAAGAGCGGTGATTTTCATGCTAATTTTGGAACGTATTGATGCTGCATCAACCTTTTTTTTTAGAGCAGTGATTTTCATGCTAATTTTGAAACGTATTGATGCTGCATCAACCTTTTTTTTTTAGAGCAGTGATTTTCATGCTAATTTTGAAATGTATTGATGCTTCATCAACCTTTTTTTTTTAGAGTGGTGATTTTCATGTTCGTAATAAAACACAAAACTTAGATAAAAAAAATATATATAAAAACAATAAAAAAACCAATAAAAATGTAAAAAAAAAACAAAAATAGCTCATAAAAATAAAAAATTTAAACAAAAATAAATAAAAAAAAAACAAAAATATTTGAAAATTATATCAAAGGAAATGAAAAAATTTGAAGGAAAAAAACACATAATTTAAAGAAAAAAATCAAAAAATTCACCAAAAAATTAAAAAAAAAAAAATCAAAAACATTTTTTTCTAACTTATTAAAAAAAACAATATATTAAAAAATATATATATATTTAAATTTTTTTTTAAAATAATTAAAATTACAAAATTAAAATTTAGAAAAAAAATAAAATAAATAAATAAATTAAATTTAAAAATTTAAATTAAACAAAATAATAATAATAAGGAAAAAAATACAAATTTTAAAATTTACAAAAAAAACAAATTAAAAAAGAAACAATTAAAATTGAAAAAGAAAAAGAAAATTAAAAAATTAAAAAAAAAAACCTATCATTAAAAAACAAAAAAAATGAAAAAAACCACGTGCAAATAATTAAAAAACAAATATACATAAATTTAGTGTTTTTTTTTTTTTTTAAAAGTGAAACCATTTATAAATTTTAAAAATGAAAAACTAAATAAACGAAAAAAATTAAGAAAAACAATTAAATTAAATTAAAATTTAAAAATTTTAATAAATAAATTTTAAATTTTAAATTTAAAAAAATAATTATTCTATAATATTAAATATAAAAAAAAATTAAACAAATTGAATTTAAAATAAAAAAATTGAATTAAAAAAATAATTTTAATTTTTTTGAAATTCAATTTAAAAAAAAAAAAAATCAAATTAAAATAAAAATATTAAAAGTTAAAAAAAAAATTAAAAAAAATCAAATAAAATAAAAATAGATGTACATATATATTTAAAAAAAAAAAAAAAAAAAAACAAAAACAAAAACAAAAAAAACGAACTTTATTTTAAATAAAAATACTAAATTAAAACAAAAAAATTAATTTTTTGAAAAAAAAAAATTATATTTTGAAATTTAAAAAAAAATTTGAAAAATCATTTCAAAATTTTTTTTTTTTTTAAATCAATTAAAAAATAAAAAAATAAAAAATATCAATTAAAAAAAACAGGTTATGAATGGCATGAGCCGTCATTGGCTACACATGGGCGGCCCAGCCG